>BKCP01003335.1:2303078-2382328 GCA_008636005.1 Striga asiatica
ATTGAACTTGTTTGTAATGAGTAAAGACCTCAAATTTTCTGTTGGGCTCAGCACATTCTTCTCCACTTGCAACCAGTTTGGTTGACAAAGCTGGAGTTTGTCAATTTTTTATGTTCATTCAGGTTCGTTGTTTTTGTTGAGCACGCGTATGACGGTATGAATGCCGTCTGTTACGTTCAGATCATTATTTTTTGTTTTTACATAATGCTGGTTTAGAAGAAAACTCGACAAATATAGAAAACAAAGATTTTATGAATGATCAATGCTTGGGAGGCTCTGTATGGCTTAAATTTTCTGTTGAAATTTTTACTATTATGTCAAGATCTCAAAAAATCAAGTCATGGTTTCAAGTTGACTTGGCTATAGTTTCGAAAGTTTTGGTTCCCACTTCACTGAATGTACATTATGCCTACATTTATATTTTTTCTTAATTAACAAAAATGTTTTTAACTTGCATTATAAAACACCATATTTGCAAGTATGATATTTAATTAAAAAAAATGTACATTTATGTTTGTTTGCTAAAATATGATGATATTTGGTTATAAAAGAATGTAAATTTATTGAAAAGCTTTAGTTTTCTAATCAATAAGACCCTAGTATCAGCATTTGAAAAAAAAATCTAAATATAAACTATTTATATTGTTTGTGTTCATTATTTGCATTTTGAAATGTTTTAGAATTCAATTATTTTTTCGAGTAATGCTATAGAACTTATTTGGGATAGCAAATTGGGTTACAACTCAAGTGTAAATGCATTATTTTTTACTTTTTTGATAATGCATTTACACTTGGATTGTAACCCAAATTAGTCTTCCAAGTAGGCTAAATAACATTACTCTATTTTTTTCTCAACTTACAGCATATTCAATCAGTAAAAGCAGAATATAATATTAGCAATATGCTAAAGAATTAACTGTGGCATATTTAGTAGATAATCATATCCATAATCCAGCATTTTATGATTCGTGTTTATCCGGATATGACGAAAAAAGTGTGTAAACTCAACTTTTGGGTCCCAAAGTAACTTATTAAACTAAAAACGTTGATGAGACTTACGACTTTATTCAATCCATTCGAATATACTAGTACAGAGCCCGTGCGATGTACGGGGTGCACAATTTTAAGGCTATTTATCAAGATTATAATTATATACATGAATAAAGAAAAATGTACGGGATATATATAGTACGTGACCCGTGCGAAGCACGGGGTATATTTATTCGGAGAATATTATATTATAACATGCAATATTCAATAAGAGTTTATAATACGCAAGAAAATTGTACAATGTTCAATAAAAGTTTTACAATATTTAAGTGGAGTCTTAAAGTCTCTTGTACATTAAGACTACTGACAAAATAATATTTTAAGGCCTAATTGCCGGTAAAATCACGACCTTACAACTTTTTGCCGTTTTAACCAAACTTTTTGAATTTAGCAAATATAACACCAGTTTGACTATTTTTGGCAATTCGAATCACCGGGCCCAAATTCGGGCTTTGTCTGCTGATGTGGCTCATTACATGGTGATTTCTGCTGACATGGTATTTTTATGCTGACGTGGCTGCCGGCGTGGCTCCTGACATGGCAATTTTATGCTTAAGTGGCGGCAAAAAATTTATGCAAGGGCTGGGGTTTGAACTTGGGACCTCCAAGTTGTATGGTAGACTTATTACCACCACACCAAACCTACATATATGTTTAATTTGATAGCGTTTAATATATATGGACGATACATATGAATAAATCAAATTAAATTTAAAGGATAATGTAAATTATATTAAATTATAATAATAAGATATAAACTTATAATAACTAAATATAATAAAATAAATTATATAATATTAAATAAATAAAATAAAGTAAAATAAAATATATTATAGTAGAGTGAATTTAAATTAAATTAAATTTTAAAAAAAATTAATTTAATTTAATTTATCAATGAATTTTATTCTAAGTTTAATTATTTAAATTAATCATTTAATTTTGAAATGAATATAATGTAATTCATTATCAGTTATGTGCAACGCGCGTGCTGTGCACTAAGTGACATTTTTATGTAATTTTACATAATTTAAATTTTATATAATATTTTCAATAAATTAATATATACTTTAACTAGTTTATTTATTAATTTAATTTAATCATAATTATTTTTTATTTCCAAATTTATATAATTAGTTTTATTTTAATAAATAATAAATATAAATTTATTTAAATTTAATTTAATTTAAATGCACTCTATGACCAATTTTATCTTACTTTATTTTAGTTTATTTTTTCATTTAATATTATATATTTATTTTATAATATTTTAATTATTATAATTTTATCTTATCAATATAATTGAAAATTTATATTAACTTTAAATTTAATTTGATTTATTCATAAGTAGCGTTAATATATATTAGGCGCTATCAAATTAAACATATAACTTGGTTTGGTGTGGTGGTAATAAGTCTACCATGCAACTTGGAGGTCCCAAGTTCAAACCCCAACCCTTGCATAAATTTTTTGCCGCCACTTAAGGATAAAATTGCCATGTCAGGAGCCACGCCGGCAGCCACGTCAGCATAAAAATACCATGTCAGCAGAAATCGCCATGTCATGAGCCATGTCAGCAGACAAAGCCCGAAATTGGGCCCGGTGATTCGAATTGCCAAAAATAGTCAAAGTGGTGTTATATTTGCTAAATTTCAAAAGTTTGGTTAAAACGGAAAAAAGTTGTAAGGTCGTGATTTTACCGGCAATTAGGCCATATTTTAATCAATGAGTTTCCTTTCTTTGTAGCCAAATTGTGAATGTGATTTGATGAGTACAACAAATCATATATAGCTGACTTGCTTTTTTCATTGTAATTTTTTTTTCTTTTTTTTTATAATAATTTTAAAGATATTCTAAAATATAGCAAAAATTATTTTTTTTATTACAATTAGGAATTTTACTAAATATAGACTCTCAATCTATGGTGTCAATCAACGTTTAAGTCTAAAAAATTAGGAATTTTTACCTCTTTTAATCAACGTTTAAATCTAAAAAACAATATAGTTATTATAAGTTTTTTTCTACATCTTTTAAAACATTAAATATGACCATGTTAGGGCTAGCTTGTAAAATAATTAATATATTATCTCATTAAAACATTTATACTAATAAAAATTTAATTTTAACATATAAATTTCTCCCTTGTATAAAGTAAAGTAATAGTTTTACTTATTGTTATCAATCATATAATATTTAATTATTATTAATATAATAAAAAATGAATATTGTTAAATAGTGTAGTAGAATTGTTATAAAATTATATGATTTTTTTTTTACAATATGGATTTAATATTTTTTTATGATTTGATAATATAAACAAATCTATACTTAACTTTGACAAATAAAACAAATAAATACTTTAGTAAGTATTTAATGTATATACTAAATAGGAATATATTTGGTATAATCAAATACCAAATATAATCAAATAAGTCAAAGTGTATATTTTTATTTGGTATTTAGTTTTTTGTTATTAAAATCTTTTTATTATACTTACCTTTTTAAAATAAAACAAATAAATAAATCAATTAAATAAATAAAATATTATAATACCAAAATAGTAATGGTATTTAATGCAGTCGACTTTTCGGGATAGTAAATGTAGTAAATAGAATCTCCTTTTATATAAGTATAGATATGATATTATATTATGTTGTTCAAAATAGTAATGCATTTATTGCATTGACTTTTCAACTTACTAAATTTTGTAAATGGTACACCTTATTATATAAGTATAGATTTTAAACGACCCAGATTGCCCTTTTTTCCACTTTCTATCTCCCTTTGAACATATAGGCACAAAATCCTCTTCTCGAGTCAACGCTCAATTGAGCCACGCAATTTTTCCACAGTTCAATACTTCTTCGTCCATAGCTATCTGCCATGGCTAGCAGCAGCAGTATACGAATGATAGGCGAGTAATTTTCGGTCGACTTTTCCTTCTCTTTGTTTGTAATTTGTCCATTTGTTGTGAGTTGTGACATCAATTTTGTGTTTCTTTGCTTTTTTTTTTTTTTAGACATTGCCGTTAATTTCACAGGTTAGAGCAGTCGAAAGCTTATTTATTTTTATTGTTATTCAGTTGAAATTTTGTTTGAGAATGTGATTGGTGGGAAATTTTACAGATGATATGTTCAGAGGAATGTACCATGGAAAGCAGTATCATGTGGCTGATATTGCCGCCGTGCTTAGTAGGGCTTGGAATGCCGGCGTTGATCGGATTATTGTGAGTGTTGTAGCCTTCCTGATTAATTATATTAATTTTTATTATTTGTGGATTTTTTTTATTTTTTATTTTTTATTTTTTTTGATAGCTTCTTAATGCGTATTGATGCTGAGAAATATATACTGATTTTATTTGTCGTCAATGATCTGAATCTGAAGTCTATTATATTAATTGTTATCATACAAATAGATGGAAAGCTAACCCATCTCCAGCCATATAACTCATTGCAAAATGCATTCTTTTCCGACCATTATTATCATTCTTAAACTCAATAAAATATCTTTAAATTATTATCTTTCACCTTTGTATAATTTTTAATACTACCCATATTTTAACATTTTACAAACTACATCTTATTGCTATTTTGCATTAATTAGAGAAAAATATGTAAATAAATTAAATATAGATTGATGATTCGTACACATAAAAATACCATCATATAAAAATATCCATTAAATAAGAAAAAATTACACTAATTTTGTAGTTTATAATATATTTACAGTAATTGTGTGTTATTTTTCTTATTTTAAACATCAAAATATTCCTTGTTTGAAATTTATTTATAGTATTTTCTTTGAAATGAATATACTTCGAAGTGTTTGTATGAATACTTTGGAAATATTTTAGAAATATTTATTATCATATATGCCTCCAATTTATTTTAATAAGTTTATAGTTTTTTATTTTTATTTTTGTTTTATAATAATAGTTATGATTATTGGTATAACTTTAAGGTAAAATACATAATATAAATATTACATAAAATTATCTATAGTTTCAAATCTATAAATCTAATGGCGATGTAATTTTTTAAAAATAAGAATGGACATGACTAGACAAAACAATTTGTCTATAGATAAATATATTAAGCAACCTCCATTATTGCAGGTATGTTAATGTGTTTACATTTGAGTTTCAGTTACGGTATTTTTTGTTTTTTACAATCCTGATTTAGCAGTAAAACATATTGCGGTTCCTAAAGTGGGAATTGGATCATTTTTTCTTTCTACCATTTGCTTGACCTCTTATGAAAAATGTGTTTCTGTTGATGTTTCTGTCATGTAATAGGTGCAAGTATTTTTAGTATATATGTTAATGTTTCATAGCATCATCTTAAGTAAATTGTGATTTGTAGTTTCCAAGTGCAGAATAGTTGGAAGATTATTTTACTAAAATGCATGGTTATTTTAGGTGACTGGAGGTTCTCTAGAGGAATCAAAGGAAGCTTTGGCAATTGCTGAAACCGATGGTGGTTTTCATACATTTGACTTTTCCGTGTTAGTTTTTTAGTTGTAGATTGCTTATACATTCGACTTTATACTGTTGTTGTTTCCAATTTTTGCAGCAAGACTCTTCTGCACAGTTGGTGTGCACCCAACAAGATGTAAAGTGAGTTCATACCTAACTTCATCTGTTCTGCACGAAGCTAGTTAAGGTTTATGCATAATGATGAAGTATATCTATGGAGACATTTTCACTAATTTTCCTTTTGTTGTTGATTAGGAATTTGATGACAGTGGTGATCCGGAGGGGCATTTTAAGGCTCTTTTGTCATTGGCTAGAGAGGGAATTGAAAAAGGAAAAGTAAGCATTGTTTACTTAGCTGAAAAATATGTCGACTTTCTGACTGTCATCCAAGTATCACCAAATGCTTGCATGTTGAAGCGGCTTTAATTTTTTTGGTAACCAGAATAATAAGTAAATAACAATTGCAAATTTCTTCTCTTTTTTCTTTATTGGTTTTATGAAGTTTCATTTGTGAGAGGTTGAGTGTATTCCCGAAATTGCAGTGGTGACTTATTGGTAATATAGATTTTGATTTCAACATTCATTTTTCAAGCAAGGTAGTGGCGGTCGGAGAATGTGGATTGGACTATGATAGGCTTCATTTCTGCCCAGCTGAAATTCAAAAGAAGTATGTCCGTGCACGATAAAGTTCCTTGACCTTTATCAAAAGGAGGCAGACCTCCTCAATATTGTCACCTAATTTATTAATATATTTTTTTCTGAATCACAAATTAATAAAGTTTGATTGTTTTGCTGTACTGATCTAACATATAGGTACTTCGAAAGGCAATTTGAATTAGCATATGTGATGAAGTTGCCAATGTTTCTTCACATGCGAGCGGCTGCTGAGGATTTCTGCAATATTCTTGACCAAAATAAACATAGGTAAGATTTCGTTGCCCTCAGCGTTTTTAGATGATGAGTCATACATAAAGTCCACTATCAAATAATGATTGCTCGGAGTTGGTATTAATCTCATGACACCACCAGGATTTCATCTGCTTCTTTTGTTCACACTTAAGTGCACGGTTCTTTTATTTTATTTTATTTTTCTTTTTCCGGTTTTATAGTATTTGTGCTGTAACTTCTTTTCTTACCTTATATCTGGTAGGTTTTGCTCTGGGGTTGCTCACTCTTTTACTGGTAGTGCCCAAGATCGTGATCGTCTTCTCTCATTCAATAATCTGTTCATAGGTGAATATGTTATTATTGTTTATATCCCTTGAATTTTTACTCCTCACTAACTTTTCGATAATTTAAAGAAAACATTATTTATATTTGTTATTCCCATTTTCTTTTAGGCATAAATGGATGCTCTCTAAAGACTGCTGAGAACCTTGATGTTGTGAGGGGAATTCCCGTCGAGCGGCTGATGATTGAAACAGATTCTCCATACTGTGAAATCAAGAACACACATGCAGGAATTAAGTTTGTGAAAACCTTATGGCCTTCAAAGAAGAAGGAGAAACATGATTTGGATTGCATTGTCAAAGGCCGGAATGAACCCTGTTTAGTACGGTAAGAAAGGAAATTAATGTCATGAAATATAGTGAAAATCGTGTGTTATTCTTCTCATTTTGCCTCCTTAAATTGTATGTGAACGGCTTTCTGTATAATCTTGCATGTTAGGCAAGTGCTTGAGGTGGTGGCTGGCTGTAAAGGAATTGCTGATATTTATCAGCTCAGTGAAACTGTGTACCACAACACTTGCAGGTATTTTTCTCAAAAGTCATGCTATAATAACATGAATGATGACACATACTTTTGACATAATATATATGTTATTTGATAGCACCTCATTTTTTTAAGATCAACAATCATTAAACATCCACATCAAATTTTGTCAAACTTAAGTAGCCTCATTCATTGTTTTAGCNTTTTTATCTTTTAGGATTGTTCAAGACTGCACCCCACCCCCTTTTTTTCTTTTCTCATTTTCATTTTCCTTTTATCTTCATTTTTTAAGGAAGCAACCATTTGTCCACTTAACAGATTTTTAACTCTCCTTTTCTGTATCATTTTCCTTTTCTGTTAATTTTTTGAAGTACTGAACAGAGTTTATAGCACTCGGAAATAACTGATCTACAACATAAAGGATGAACAAAAACCTGACCCACAAAATACCTCCATATAAAGTATAAAATTAATATTTGCTCGTTGAGTTGAACTTGAATTGTATTTTGCATAAGAAATATATTCTACTTATTGCCTGATTTCAATTAGTCGCTTGTGAAGTTGTTATACATGGTTATGCACAAACAAATATGCCAAGAAGTTGTACAATGGTGCAAAGTACATCAATGTCTCATCCATTTATATCCAATCATACATCTAAAGGTCCATTATTCTCTCTCAACTCGGAAAAAATTAAAAATGTCACAAATACATAAATGCCTCTTCTAATTATATCTGAATTTGCAACCGCAAGTTCCGATTTTTTCTCAAACACACCTCAGCTAAAAGATTCGATATAAGCTACGGCCAAAAGATGCAAAGCTAGATTCAATATAAAACATGCTTCCTAATTTTCACCCTGAGTTTCACCTTCATTTTGATCTATAAGCGCCAAATGCGCTCTGAATTTCCACTTACATAGTAGCACCGGAAAACACCTCACTACTTTCCAGATTATTTTCGGACATCTTTTCTACTGATGGCAGCGTAGAAAGAGCAGCTTTCGGTTCCGCCACTTTCAACCTTAATGGTCGACCTTCAACAACCTACTCATGTTGTGCAAAGAAATAACAAGTTAACAATTTAATGAGATAGCTAGTGTAAAAATTTACCTAGATATGCAAAAAACCACCATACATGTGTGATGTGTCCAAAATAACCAAAAAAGAAAAATGCTTGAGTCGAATCGTGAGTCAAATTTAAGGGGACAATCGTAATATATTCACAATACAGTGCATTTTTNNNNGTACAAAATCAAGGGTTTTCTATTGTAATTTTCACAAGCTCACAGCTTTTGTATCTTTATTTTTTATTTTTTTAAACCTAATGTGACACAGAAAATGTTCATAACCTGAAGAGTTGTCAAAATGTTGTCCACCAATGTCCATTTAAGAGGGAAAAAACAGCTTTAGTTATACTGATAACTCTTTCCGAAGGATAGCTATATGAAATGATGAAAGAAACTAAAGTTTATTATATAACCATCTAAAATTTCGGTGTTAGTTTCATAATTAGCCTCAAAATCTTACCACATCATTCATGACATTGAGTGCGGATTCTAATTCTTCAGCACTAGAGAATGTAACAAACCCAAAGCCTCGAGACCTTCCCGATTCCCTATCGAAGATGATCTTTGCACTTAAAAATCCTGGTTGTTCGGCAAAGGCTTCTCTTAAGCCTTGAGAAGTGAGATTCCAGCTAAGATTCCCAGCATATATCTTATGAGGGCTATCAACAAAACCCTGATAGCCGCTCCCTTTCTTTGGGCTCATCACTTCCCTTTCTCCACCTCTTGGCACCTCAGGGAAGTTGACCTTTGCAACGCGGCCTCCAATTTGCTGAAAAATGCACATGACAGAAACTAAGTAACCAACATAAACTCATGCATAAAAGCAAGAAAGCTTGGCATTTCTTTTGGGGGGCTAAATTAATACTTTATAGAGTGCCCTAGTTCCAGTTTCCGCTATAACAGTCATGTCTTGAGTTTTTCAAATGTCTGTATAATGTAATAATTGCATCCCATGTGTCAAAATAAATGAAAATCTGCTTTAGTGTGATTTATAGGTGGTTATCTTTTTGTAACATGTAACTTTAACAAGCAAAGTGATCTTCAACAAATAACAAGTCCTGAATTCACTATTCAAAGGACTACAACTCAAATTGATTGACAATTAACAGTCATCCTGTTCTACTAGAATGAAAATGCTGCAGAAATATTCAACCAGCGTTAAGACATTCGTATCCCTAGCCACAAATCACATACAGGAATACAAAACCAGCTCTGAAATCACAATGGAGCATCATCTATAACACTAAGAACAGCCACTTACAGCTCCATCAAACAGCCGGATTGCCTCTTTGGCTTCATCAACAGTTCCCATCGTAATAAATGCAAAGCCTCGACTCCTATCCGTAACTCTGTCATAAACAATCTTCAAGACAAACATGAAGGAGCATTATTGTACACTGACAACAATTATAATTTACCAAAATCAACATTGCAAACATTTAGCTGTCCATTATTGAAAAAAAAAAAAAACAATAGTTACAGAAAATACACAAGTCGAACTCCAATATTACTGATTCTTAATCAGCAACCACAAGCGAAGCTGAATTTGACATCATTTCCTCAGGAATAAACGTAAATTCACATTAATGTCAATTTTTTTTAATATTGAACTTCATTCACAGACACATACTCCAGTTTTCCCATTCCCCTGATTTTCTTTTATGTTATCAGTTCATGTAAACCATTCAGGCTTCGAAACATAGCAATGTAAGTTCATACCAACCTTCAAGAAAATTTGGTTCTTCGGTAAAAGGTTTGCCAAATTTTAATTCTAATACCACAACACGATAAACAAAAAGAAAGGCCCAAATCAAAAGCAACAGTTATAACACCGTCCCCCATGAGCCAGATGGGACATTAAACCGTTTTCGTTTCAACAGACAAAATAAGCTCAATGATTTTCCGGTGAGATATTCTCACCTCCACAGAGATAACTTTGCCGGCTTCGGAAAAAATCTCCTCCAACTGCGCTGCTGTCATAGTGAACAGCAAGTTGCCGACATACAATCTCCCTCCATCCGCGGACTCCGACAAGTTGAATTCTTCCTCCGACGCTGATTCCCCAACTTCGCTTTCTGTTTCTTCGTCTTCGTCTACATCCAATCCGACGCCATCAAATGCACTCGAGGCGCGTGAAATCGACAAACGAGAAATCGGAAAAAATGGGGAGTGGCTGAGAAGAATCTTCAGCTTCGGCAAGCCTTTTTTGGGGTTCGCGCTGTAGTAGGGGGAGAGGTGCAGAGAGAGAGGACGGTCGATCGAAGTCGAGACGGAAAAGGATTGCGAACAAGTGCCAATCGCCACGGAAAGTGAAGACGCCGCCATTTTTGCTACTGTTGAGAGCTCACTGGTGTTGAGAAGTTCTATGCTTTGGGGGTTTTTGAATTGGGAGAAGGACGAGGAATGATAAAGTTCGGGATAAGGTTCTTTGAGAGTTAAGAATGGGTTTATGCCTTTTGTTGAGAATGAAAATTTTCTAGCCAAAATTTAAGGATCAGTTAAAAAATAGGGTAAGACCACAATCCGGAACTATTCCATTGAAATTTGTAACCGTTATATCAACTATCATTGACGGTTACTTGATGATCTAACGGTTACAAATCTCAACGAAATGGTTCCGTAACGGGATTGTAGCATTTTCCTAAAAAATAATTGGTGACTATATTAAGGATCTATCATCTATTATTAGTATAGTAATATACAAAATGTGTTGTGCAATATAGAGATGAAAACTAAAATGAAATGGACATGTTGTAAGAACCGTAAGAATCATATTTGATGTTATTTTTAATTGTGTATGATGTTATTTTTACTATCACATGGTGCTATCATTTTCACAAATGCTAATATAAATTGTGTTGCTATTTTTTATAAAATACATTCATATTAAAAATAGCACTAGAACACAATCAATTATAACACCACATACAATTAAAAATAGCGGTTCTCACGCCTAGACATGGTTCTCATTTGAACCACATCATATATATATAGAGAACTGTGAAAACCGCTATTTTTAATTGTACGTATTGCTATGATTGATTGTGTTTTAGTGCTATTTTTAAACATGGATATATTTTATTAAAAATAGCAACACAGTTTATATTAGTATTTTTGAAAATGATAGCACCATGTGATGTTAAAAATAACATCATACACAATTAAAAATAACATCAAATATGGTTCTCACGGTTCTCACACCAGCACTAATTTTTATTTGAACCATCCCCTATATATATATTGTTTGAATAATAGTTATCTTGACTGTATATGAAAGTATTTAGATCACCTTCAGTGCAGCGTCACAGAGTGGAGTAAAATACTCCTCTAACGTAGCGCTAAAATTTTGCGTTGTTTCGGAGAAATGAATAGTGTCGCACCACATCTGTGATGAGGATCGTGTATCGAGATTCGATTTTGTGTAAGAATCCACGCATATAGCCTTGGTTCGAACACAGTAATAAGTGAAAAACCGAGGCTATCAGTCTCGGTTTATCACGAAGAAAGAACTCGAAAACGAGCCTTTTTCTTAAACTTCATTTCATAAAACTTCTTTTTTTTAAAGGCCATTTCCTAGCCTTTAAATACCAAAAGAAACAACATCGAATATTCAAATTATCCTAACTAATCATTCAAACATTTAAATTATAACTAACGTAATAATCCTATCCAAATATAAGACTAACCCAACTAATATTAACTACTCCCACCATGCACTTTCATGTCACACGTGAAACTGCTGGCTAGGCCCAGCCTGTCGCGACGCGACGGCTATCGCGGGCCGCGGTGGCACTTTTAGTCGCGTTGCAAGTGGCACCGCGCTGTGAAGCTCCAGCTCATTTTCTACCTCTGTCCTCGTGAAAGCTTTCGCCATGCAAGACGGTGCACGATAGTCTGCTTATGTTGATACCCGGTTCGCCCATTTGCTTAATGCGCATCATTTCTGACCCTTTCTCGAAAGTCCTTGTCCTCAAGGATAAAAATTGGAAATTGTCCGCGTATCAACAGGACCACGCAATTCTCCTTCCGATTCGTCGTGACCATGCATTCTTGCGGCCCTCGCCGCCAGAAACTTCAAACTGACCGAACCACGCCTTGTCTACATGGCGATGCAAAACCATCACAGCCTCCCCTAACTGGTGAGACGAAGCCGCCTCTCACTTGTTGCATATGTTCCATCGATGAAAATGCTGAGTTATGTCCCCATTTCTCGCAATGCTTTCATTCAGAATTTTATTGACCCCAAATGAGAAAACATCTAGTTTTTCTATTAATTTGCCACTTAATGCGTACTCAAGAGCCAAGTACCCAAACGTTCCCCTCACACGTGTGGGGACATGAGCATAATTATCAGAAGTGAGTTTAGCCAAACTGAAATCAGCAACCATGGTTTCAAAGTTGTAGTCAAGAAGAATGTTTGCAGATTTGATATCCCGATGGATAATTCGCGGATGGTAATCTTCATGTTGTAGTCAACAAGAATGTTTGCAGATTTGATATCCCGATGGATAGTCCGCGGATGGCAATCTTCATGTAGGTACGCAAACCTTTTGGTTGATCCCACTGTCTGAAGCCTAATTGTCCAACCTATCACCGACTGCCCCTTCCCGTGAAGATGAAAGTCCAAGGTCTTTGATGAAGACATAGTCTTCACAACAGGAGAGATTTTTTCGGCGACGGTGGCGGTCCATTGGGGCATCATCCTTCTGATGGGTTGCTTTGTCGATTGTATGTTCTTTTTCATAAAATGTACGCTCTTCTCCCACCAGCCGATCCATTCTTGACCAAACATGGCGATACACGATCAACACTCTCAATGAAAGCACCAATGATTAAGATCATGTATCGGGACTCGATTTGGTGTAAGAACCCGTGCTAACGGTCTTGGTTCGAACACGATAATAAGTGTAAAACTGGCGCTATCGGCCTTGGTTTATCACGTAGAGTACTAAAAACGAGCCTTTTTCTTAAAATTTATCCATAAAATATTTTTTCTACAAGTTCATTTCCTAGTCTTTAAATACTAAAGGAAACAACTTTCAAATATTCAAATTATCCTAACTAATCATTCAAACATTTAAATTATAACTAACATAATAATTCTACCCAAATACTTAACTAACACAATTAATATTAACTACTCCTGCCATGCACTTCCATGTCACACGTGAAACTGTTGTCTAGGCTCAGCTTGTCCCAGGCCGCGATGGCCCCTTCAGTCGCGGCGTGAGTGGCATCGCGCTGCGAAGCTCCTGCTCGTTTTCTGCCTCTGTCTTCGTGAAGGCCTTTGCCGAGCGAGACGTCGCGCGACGGCATGCTACTGTTAGTGTCTGGTTAGCCCGTTTGCTCGATGCGCATCATTGTAGCTTACTCTACATTTTTTTTTTTTCGTAAAATGTATTTGAATATAATATTTTTTTAATATTTTGTATACTATGTATTAGTAACTGTATTTTTTTATGTTGAATAACTTTCTGCTTTATATTTATTCATGTATTAAAATTTTATATTGCAATTTTTTAATATTAAAGTTTTACCATATGAATAAAAATTTAACACAATAAAACAAGTAGTCATTAAAATAAAAGTTTACAACACACATAGATCACAAAATACACATAGAAACTACATAATTGTCATGTAATTTGTATTTCTATAGTTTGAATTTATGAAGCAGTCTCATGTTGTTATACATAAACATATTTTTATTATTGGGTAACAAAAATTTATATAAGATTAAATATAGATAGATATTACAATTTATTGAAATAAATATGAATAAAAAAGTTATATATTTAATGTAGAATAAAATATAACGCAAATGACTAAAGATGAACTTGAATTTTGGATTAGTTCTAGATTAGTGCAAAGGGCTGTAAATGCTCTTATATATATAACCACACGACCTCAACCATCTCAATCATTTCATAATTTATATTTTAATTTTAGTTTTTTATAACAAACTTTTGCTCTCATTCGTTTAGAATTGGAATGAAAGGCAAAGCCTATGGTTCTCACTTTTATTGAAACCTTTTCGTGGAGCTATTGTGCACTCCCTGCACCTTTTCATTTTTTTACCCTCACAGATGAAACCCAACACTTAAATCAATGTAGTTTTAGCATTAACAATTAATGAACTTCACATTATGAAAATGTTTTTTGTTTCATTCTAATTTTAACATGAATCAAGGAGAAGATGACCAAGCGATCGATTATATTACTACCAACACAGTAACACGTGCAAAAACCAGAACTCATAATTGGTAAGAGAAAGACCATAGTGAAGTTATTTAAAATACGAGAAATCAAACACTTGTCAATTCAAACACAAACTTGACACCATCACCACTCAACAATGTAGACCACCAAAAGGCTACAAGTAATGAAGATTTATCTCTTTCTTGCTGAGGAATTTTACTGGTTATCTCAGTTTTCAGACATTGACAGTGCTTTTAAAGTGGTTGTCATCAATTGATGAATAAACCAGACCTTCTGATTCCAACGACTCAATAGCTTCTCTGCCAAAAGAACCAGACGAAACAAATAATGAATAAATGAGAGAGAGAGAGAGAGAGAGAGAGAGAGAGAGAGAGGAAGGGAGAGAGAGTTACGAGATTTTAGCCTCGGGAACTTTCAGTTGTTGAGCAAGTTCACTCCGATGGATTCCCTTTTCTTTTGCACTGAAACATTCGGAGAATTTGACCAATGTTTTAAGAATCAATATTTCTTATAAGCAGCAAGATAATCATCCAGAAAACTTGTTATGATATGGGTCACTAGTTTGAAAACATGCAAAAATTTAACACAAAAAAATATTTTTCGCTTACTGAAAAAAAGTTCACAAAGACATAAAAGTACTGAATGCTTTGTCTCCCTAGTGATAACGAAAACCTTTGTAAGTATCCAAAGGCATATGCAGATGGGTCAGTGCTTGGCTTTGTTTAACTTACAGGGATGACGGCATCTGCAAATAGTCCAAGATTGCTTTATCGAGGCCCTTCACTCCATCCAAATTATATTGCACAGGAAACTAAAAATTAAGAATATTAGATCAGTTTTGATTTGATTCGTAAACATTGAGTTTCATTCAAAAATATCAGTCTAGATAGACTTACATGATTAGACGGGGTAGGTTGGTAACCTCTGGAAGAAGTGCCAACTGCTGAATTTGGCATATGACCTGGGACTTGGGAAGCATCCGGCTGCAGCTTCTACAAAGCAGACAAAATGGATAAAAGACAAAAGGCTTAATTTTTAATGAACCAAAACTTTAATGTCAACACTTGGCAGGCCATATTCCAATCAGGCTGATTTGATCATACCCGTATTTTGGTATTGTAGCAGTGGACGTAAATACAGTCAGCAAAGTGGTTTGCAATCTCATTGTAGTCTTCGAGAGGCCTGACAGTAAAGGGGTATTTAATAAATCTATACTTATATAATAAGAATTAACCTTTTTCAAAATTAGTAGGTCAATTCTTAGTCAACATCCTGTCTGCATTAAATGTTTACTAAAATTAGTAACTTTTATGTTCTTTTCACACTTTTTTTTATGTCCTTTTCACACTAGATTACAAATGCACGGATATTATCTCACCTTTCATTAATCTCACCTATAATTCATGTGAATTGATTGATTGCCTTTAACTTTTCAAAACGTGTGCTATCCATTGTTTATTACTATTATTATTATAGTATGCACGTAATCAGTTGATTAAATAAATTATATATTATTATTATTATACTCACCACGTGACAGTTAATTAAAATATATCTATATTTATATTAAAAGGTATACCATTTACCAGATTTAATATAAAGAAAAGTCAACAACATTTATTGCATTACTATTTCCGTATTATACAATCTATATTTATATAAAAAGAGATTCTATTTACTATATTTACTATCCAGAAAAGTCAACTGCATTAAATGTCATTACTATTTTGGTATTATAATATTTTATTTATTTAATGGTTTTATTTATTTGTTTTATTTTAAAAAGGTAAGTATAATAAAAAGATTTTAATAATACAAAAATCAAATACCAAATAAAAATGTACACTTTGACTTATTTGATTATATTTGGTATTTGATTATACCAAATATATTCTTATTTAGTATATACATTAAATACTTACTAAAGTATTTGTTTGTTTTATTTGTCAAAGTTAAGTATAGATTTGTTTATATTATCAAATCATAAAAAAATATTAAATCCATATTGTAAAAAAAAAAAAAATATAATTTTATAACAATTCTACTAAACTATTTAACAATATTTTTTTATTATATAATAAAATAATAATTAAATATTATATGGTGAACAACAATAAGTAAAACTGTTACTTTCTCTTATATCAAGGGATAAATTTATATGCTAAAATTAAATTTTTATTAGTATAAATGTTTTAGTGAGATAATATATTAATTATTTTACAAGCTAGCCCTAACATGCTCATATTTAATGTTTTAAAAGATGTAGAAAAAAAAATTATAATAACTCTATTGTTTTTTAGACTTAAACGTTGATTAAAAGAGGTAAAAATTCCTAATTTTTTAGACTTAAACGTTGATTAACACCATAGATTGAGAGTTTATATTTAGTAAAATTCCTAATTGTAATAAAAAAATTAATTTTTGCTATATTTTAGAATATCTTTAAATTCATTATAAAAAAAAAAAAAAAAAAAACCACAATGAAAAAAGCAAGTCAGCTATATATCGATTTGTTGTACTCCTCAAATCACATTCACAATTTGGCTACAAGGAAAGGAAACTCATTGATTAAAATATTATTTTGTCAGTAGTCTTAATGTACAAGAGACTTTAAGACTCCACTTGAATATTATACAACTTTTATTGAACATTGTATAATTTTCTTGCGTATTATAAACTTTTATTGAATATTGCATCTTATAATATAATATTCTCTAATAAATATATCTCGTGCTTTGCATGGGTCACGTACTATATATATTCCGTACATCTTTCTTTATTCATGTATATAATTATAAACCTGGATAAATAACCTTAAAAATGTACATCCCGTGCATCGCACGGGCTCTGTACTAGTGTATGGATAATATAACGAAAGAGAATCACACAGAGAAAGGCTATACTGAACAATCTTGAAATAGGTGATATATCTAGTTATGAACAAGGATAGTTATACTGCCCCAATGTCACCTCAAAGCAGCGAGTAATATATGTGAAATCAGTATTAAACATCTCCAGTTAAGTGAACGTTCTAGGTTCCAACAGAGAGAAAAACCATGGGACGAGTCAGTGACACTGGCTTCCTAATAAGGAGGAACATGTACTGAATATCATGAATGGTTAATCTAACTACAAATGGTCATCAAAGCATGCTAAAGTCGTCTTTTTAAATCTAAAGCATGGAAGTTTGTCTAGATATATCAATGCAATTCGATGAAGGAACTGAATCCAATAAAAACTCAGTTCAACTAATTCTAAATCCGCTAAACAAAAATTCAGGAAAGGAATATGTTATCTGTTTTTGGTACTCCATTGGACTTTAAAATCAGTTACAAATTCATGAAATTGGGATAAAAAAGGATTGCGGAACAAAATCATACTCTGATGGCAAACAAAAGAAGGGATTGGGCATGGTAAGGATTGAAGCAATGGGCAAAAGGTACTGAATCTTGGACAGATGACAGGGATTTGAAGGGCTGACGTACATGATTTAAGGTGTAGGAGACATTACAACAGGTAAGATGACATGTAGCAATCGCATACCTTAACAAGAATATTCAGGTAATATAATGATTGGAAAATAATGGCACAAATGTTTTAGCTTCAGAACTAAAATGTTGTGAAGATCCTTCTGCCAAATCTAAGTTATCTACATAACTCTTGCAGATACAGTTCTTATAATTCAAAATGGCCTTGCTGAAGAAGTTACAACAACGATTAAGAACTCAAGATACGGAACGGTATAAGAACAAATCAACTGTGTATAAATATAGACGAGGACTCTGATTTTGTTGTAAAAAGGGATCCCACGTTACTTTCCCAATTGGTGCTTGACATGAACACAAGCATGATAAAAGGAAAACAAAAGGAAAAAAAAAAAAAACTACAAACAACTAGAACAAACCCATACCTGACAGAGTACACCATCAATTGCTTTTTACCCTGAAATCCCTTCAGGTGCCCATGAACCTTCACGTACATGCCATTTCTAAGTAAATGGAACATGAAAAACAAAGTTAGAAAAAATCGGATACAATGCAATCCATAGCACAGGGTCAAGTCTATCTGGAAGAATCATTACAAGAGAATCTCCATTTCCTTCGTGTCAATTGCTTCATTTACCCTACAATAAGCACAGAAGAACAAGCAATAAGAAGAAAACCCCAAAATTCAAATAAACTGTCAGACTTCTATCGATCACAACAATCACAACCATTATATTCACATACAAATTCGAAGAAATAAACATACCATCTGTGGCAATCAATGCGACCAGTTCCATCATCAAGCACGAATGAAACTTCAGTCACTTTTTCAGTTTTTTCATCCAAAATCCCGACTAATTTCACCTAGATACAACACAATTTCAAAGCCACAATGATTAACTATATAATTAAGCTAACATAAATATCAACCATGATTGCCTTTCCCAAATAGATACATACATTGTTCACATCAACTCCATCGATTAGAAAATTTGCCTTGTCGTCACTTGACTGGAAGGCCTCACTTATTTGCTTCACGGTTAATGGTAGTAAAGGCTGTGCGTCACGATTCTGCAAAATAACACAGAACAAAAGGCGCACACAAACAATCCCTACCTCAATCTTCATGCTCATGTGATAAATTATTGGTAAATTGCAGAAGTAAAAACGCTAAATGGAAAGTACACATCTTCTTTCAAAACATGTACTCATCCTAAATCTCAAATTAGGGTTTTGGAGAAACTTCTTCAGAAAACGATAAAATATGCTTTAGTAAAGATACGGATAGTCGATAGAAGAAGAAGAAGCTTATGACGCTGCATAGAGTTACCTTGGCCGGAGAGAAGCCAGGGTCGGCGGTTTGGGTCGCCTGAGAAGGCATGAACCCGCCGCCGGAGAAGGCGGCATTACCGTCGAATTGGTTGTTCCCGTACATTTTCTCTATACAGAGTGCTTCCGCCGGAACACAGATGTAGATTAAGGGAACGATGTTTCGAGTTGAGAGCAGAAAATGATTAAAGGGCGATAGGTTATCGAGTTCCCGCCATTTTGGTTCCTTGTTCTGGAATCCTGCCCTTTCCTATTATATATGCGAACAATTGTAGAGCCCGTTCATAAAATTAATTAATACTCCCTCCTATTCATAATAAGTGTCGTTTTGGAAAGTTACACACTAATTAAAAATAATTTTTTTGCCAATAATAACCCTCATTAATGAAGATAGTGATAAATGGTTTTAAAAAAAAAATGAAGAGAATATGAAAAGACGTAATGTATTTATTAACTAAATAAGGGTAATAATGGAAAAATACATATACAAAAGATCCAAAACGACATTTATTTTAGTTAATAGTTGATAAAGCCAAAATGACATTTAAAAAGAATAAGAGGTAGTATAACATATCTATATCTATATCTATATATATATTGAAAAAGGTTGATGGAAAAATCATTTGTGGAAAGTTTGATAAAAAAAAATATAATGTTTGACTTACTATTAGTAGAAATTTTTAGTAACAATTAACAAAATCTGAATCTTATTCATTTGGTAACAAATTTGGAGATTCTTATGACAAAATTTTGAATCCCACTTTTTTCCTATTATTTTTTTTACCACAATCTAAATCCCATTTTTTTAGGTAACAAATTTGGAAATTCTTATGCAAAGAGTGTGTCAATTATTTATGAAAATAATTCCAAATACAAATTAATTTAAAAATCTTAAAAATTGGATACAAATTTGGGAAACAAATAATTGTATAATTCTTAACATTCGTCCAATATTTTTGAATAATTTTATCTTTCAACAAATGTGTGCAAATTGGAAAATACCACGTGTAATTTTAAATTTAAAACAAAGTTGAGATTTGGACGTGATTTACATTCAAAATCGTATCTACGTTTGTTTATAACAAAATCGGTTCATCTTTGATTTTAAAATAAAACTTTATCCAGTTATTTAGAAAAAAATTCAATAATATCAAAATCATGTGCAACTTTTACAAGACCGTGAGCAACTTTTCAAAAATGCACCAATATTTTTTTATTCTTATGTTTTTTTTCTTAACTATGTTTATCGAGATTTTGGTAAGTTCATATCATTTTTTTTCGTTAAGTTTGTATCAATTTTTTTTAAGAAAGAAACAATTTCATATATTTTAAGTTTTTAACAAATTATTTCTATTTTGTATTAGAATTAATTTCATTTTAATTTGTTTGGTAAAAAAAATTGGTGCAATGTTAGGACAATTTGGTTGCATTTTTAGGAAAAAATGATGATTCTTTTCACTTTGTTTCAACCAAATATCCGGATCAATTTGTTTGGTAAAAACAATCGGTGCATTGGTTAGAAAGTCGGTTTCATTTTTAGAAAAAATTAATTATTCTTTTCAATTTTTCATAATCACAACATTGAATTAGATTTTTTATTTTTTTTTAAAGAAAAGCGTGAAAATCTTAAAAGTTTCTACTTTTGGTCTACTAGAATTTTGTATAATAAATAAGATCCCTTAATTATTTTAAAAAATATAATTTGTTAACTAATAACTCATAATATGCAATTTTACATAATTTTGAACATACATAAAGTACTTTACGAGCCAAAGAATCAAACCAAGAATGTTATAAGGAAATGTTCAATAACATATAATTTTCATTTTCATGATATTTTTATTGTCATTAGACAAATTAAATATAAAAATAAATTTTAAAAGGCAAGTAAGTAATAAATGCTCCCGTGCATCGCACGGGCACTGTACTAGTTTATCTTCAATATACCTTTCCCACGCATGGAAAATTTTGATTTGACTAATAAATTCTCTATCGTATTTTTTTATTTATTTGTTGGCTTATTTTCATTAGTATTAGTGCTTGTCATTATTCGTTGTAGGGATATTTTTGTCCGTTGCACTTATCGTTATACCCCAACAAAGGTATCAGAGCCGAAGATTCGTCATAGGCTCATTCGGTGAGGCGAGCATTGCATTCGACTTCGAGATGTCCAAGGAGATCACAAGGGTGCATCATCCTCTGCATTCATTACGGCAAAGACGGTGATGCCGAACGTCAGACTCTTGGTGGAGATCTTCGATGAGAGCAGTCATTTCGACATGTGGCAAGGCAAGATGTTGGATCGTCAACTTCAGCAAGGCGTCGACATTGCCATTGAAGAAGAGAAGCCAGACGACATTGATGAGAAGGACTGAAAGAATATCAACCACTTAGTATGTGGAACAATCCGTTCGTATTTGTCCAGGGAGTAGAAGTACGCGTTGAATAATGATAACTCTGCTCACACTGTTAGTGTATATACTTAAAGCTTGGCTTTTTGCGTAATATACAATATCTTTCTTTTAATGAGAATCATGATTAATTAAATTGTCTTATGTTATGATGTTTTACATTTGGATATTGAGGTCCATCGCACATGAGATAGAAGATCACATATTGGTTACTTGTAAAACATAAATAAATTAGTTCACGACCTAGATGAAAATGAACAACTGATTGTGAACAGTTGTAGTGTTAACTGTACAGTCCGTCTTGACTTACTGGTTATACTAGTGCACTGTGTGCATTAAATGGATCCCAGAGAGGATAAGTTTGTTTTGAACTAATTGGTAAACAAACTAAACCTCGGTATATACTGCGTACTCTTAACCCGTAAAATATAAACTTGCACTTGCATACAGTAGTTGCTACTTTGATTCGCTAAAAAGTGAGATACATTATGCTTAATCAATAGTCTGGCGTGTTTTGGGTAGTGATGTTGTGTGTGTGGTGTGTTGTTCGAATATTTAAGGTCACCATGTGCGATAGTCTGATGATTTTCTCGTAATGAGCTCAATAAGGATTATTATGTTAAACTTAGCAGGTGGATTAAGTTCCGACATAGTAATAAAACATTAAGTGGTATTAGTCTCGACTTAACAAGTCAATTAATATTATTATTCGTAATTAATTAATTTACGGACATTATATCTTAAACACGGGGAGATAAAGCAAACAATTATTATTGGAGCCTCAAGTTGTAATTTGGGAGCCAAATGGGGAGATCAACGGTTTTTCTTTGGTGTACTGAAGAATCGTTCAAATATGAGTATAGTGGGTTTGGCCTACAGTTAGACCTATACTTGGTAACCTCATATTGGGCACCACCTTAGGGTCCCTATTGTAGCCTATAAATACACACTCTCCTAATTATGAAAATCATAGTTATTAGATCTTTTTGAGTTAGCCACTAAGACAAACAAAGAGAGTAAGGTCATACAATAGAAGTCCTGAGGTAAACCCGAGACTCCCAAGCACCCGACGTCTGCCAACCGTCGTCGTGCACCAGCGTTCACAACCACCACCTTAAGACCCATAGTGACTTTGAGTTGTACTTTTCTTTTCCCTTCTCTTAATGTAGCATGATTTTAATTGTGATCATGGTAGCATTAGTGATATTACAGGCTCAAGTACGATAATTCTAGTTGTCTGGGGAGATTGTATAAGGAATAGCTGTTTAATTGTCATCATTGTCGTCAAGCATATTTCATATTTGAGCTTGACTTATTGAAGTAAAGCATAATATCAGTATGTAAATAGTTGAAGAATAATAGTTATACCTAGAGGGCACAATTGAAAGGATGTCATGGGACAACCAGAGAAACAAATCCAAGACCGATTACGTGATGCATCATTACAATTAGAACCTTAGGTTACCTGACCATGTAAACGTTGAAATGTTTATTTCATGCTCTTAAAGAGTTATTTTACATTTAACGTTTTCTGACATCTCTGTTAAAAATTGTGGCAATGATGTTATTGGCTAATCCAGTTTTCTTTCACTTTATCTAGCTCTTGAGACACGATTAGTGCAGTCTTTTCCTTTTTGTGTGGTGTAAAATAAGAAATAAGGAGTAATATTCTTTTCCTAAACTTATTTGATACTTTCATTTGTAGTTCTTTGATTTTCTTTATATTTTATGCTTTAACAGGATATGATATTGATTTGTGCAGAATTCCTGGAGGTGTTGAAAAGAAGAAGTGACGTGTGTTGTTTTCCTCATAGGCTTTATTGTTATTATCTAGAGGCTTATCTGGTTTCACTAGAGTTTGTTCATCTTTTAGAATGCATTATGATTGTGCCTCTCTTTGTATGCAATCTAGGATATGTACCTGTCCATACTTTAACTGGATATTTGCGGGGCTGGATTGTTATTATAATTATTATGTTGAGTGTTTGTTTGTTTCGTGAAGAAACTTTGTGCTGGGTATGGTTCAAACTTTCACCCGTTCGAGAGCTCAATTTGGATCGTATTGAATGTGTAATCAATACAGGATAGTTTGAAGCAGACTCATATATTGTCAATTGTTATTAATGCTAATTGTCATCAAATCTAATGAGGCTTGCATAACTACCTTTGAATTTCATCAACAATAACAATGGTTAATCTAATTTATTAAAAAGGAAAAATAGAGGGACAAAATTGTTCAAAGTCAATTCATGACCATGTAATTGTAATATCCACTCTCGAGAGTAAACCAACAGTTCTCTTGTGTTTGTTTATTAAAAAATAAAAATAAAAAATTCAGGTTGACGGATATGGTGCGACGGGACAGTCTCGAGGTGCTCAGTCTCGCGCTGTGCCACGGGTCGCGCCGTGAAGGAGGTCGCGCCAGGCGCGAGACCCAAATTTTAGAGGTTGTATCCTCATGGCACGAAGGAGTCTGGCTAGGCGTGAGACCTAAATTTCAGAGGTTGTATCCTCACGGTGCTGAGACCCAGATTTCAGAGGTTGTATCCTCATGGCACGAAAGAGTCGCGCTCGGCGTGACGCACACATACATAGGCAATTTTATTGCTTTCAAGGCATGACCCACACAGACCTGGGAGTTTGCAGTGCCTTCACGGCACGATGGGTCACTCTCGGCGCGACACATACAGACTTGAGCATTTTCAATGCCTTTACGGCTCGATGGAGGTCGCATGCGGTTTGACATAGAGCGTTACAGAAAATGTAAATTATAAAACGATTTCATTAACCACATAACAAAAATATACACAATAATTTGCCCCACAAAGGCATTACCACACATAAATTATCCATACAAATAACATCCCAATTAAGTTTTGCCACAGAGTAGACATTCATTAACGATGATTACATTTGAACTTTTTTGCAAGTGCGTCTAGTGTGGCTAGGTTGTCTACATATTGCACACCGACGAACTTTTGTTTTCAAAGATGCAACAATACTCGATGGCTCAACTTGAGGGATGTTGATATCCGAGTTGGGCTCATCTAAAGGTCACGATCTGAAAGGTTGTGAACCGGGCTTAATCGACGGAGCCGGTTGCCGAGTTAATTCTGAGGTGCCGATTCGAGCATAGGTCAAAGTCAAGAGGGGACGGCGGTCAGCGTTTCCCCGAGGTCGGCACCTCTGCGTCCTCATTGAGGAGCCGGCTTGGTCAAGTGCCGTGTGGAGATGGGATCCGGAAGACCGGAAGATGGATCGATGTTAGGGCCCGACCTGGGGTCTTATCAGATCGGCATTCGTAAGGGTTAAGGATCCAAAAAAGCAGGAATAAAGCCACTTGTCAATCAATGATTATCGATGGGACATCCCAGACTAGCCTGCAGATCTATGATGTCTAGCCCGGCCAAGGAGCATGTCCGCATTTAATGCAGCCCATACTAACATTGAATGCGCTGCAGGTAATGATTGGGAGATCCACAAATCACTCCCAATCAGTCAGAGAAACGCCGGCCTGTCTTGCCGAGTTACTGTGCGACAAGACCCAATCAATAACTCAGTTAAAAGGCTCGACTAATTAACTCATTTAGCGATTTAACGTCAATACGTCTCCGAACATGCTGATAAACATAAATGAGTGAACTAACGAAACATTTAACACATAGACAATACGTCTCCGAACATGTCTACTCTAAACGAGCTAAATTCCACCAATTTCTCCCCTCTCGGTTTTGAAATCGATTATCTCTACGACTCCTCCCCTTTCGGTTCTAAAAGTCGCAATTCGTAGAATTAACAAACTCTAACTCAACAAATAATTCAATCATTAATCAAAGTGTCACTCTTTCATTATATCAACGAATTAACCTAAGTGTCACTCTTAGGTTATAACAATTTATCGAGTATGATTTTATCAATTCATAATTAAAACAACTCGTCAAGATTGAGCTATCGTCATGCACATAAACGAGAACAAATCGGAATGATTATCCCTTAACCTAGCTAGAGGATTAACTACTCATAATTGATTCAACACAAGCATTCACATTAAACATAGTCTTCCTCAACATAAACAAAATGAAAGAGATAACTTACTATTAATGTGAAATCCACAAGTCAAGAGCAAATTACAAGCCAAATCCACAATGCCAAAGCTTCAAAGTGTTGCTACTCCAAAACAAGAAAAACTAAACAAAACTTAAGCAAATGGTGAAGAAGATGATAGATGGCGAAGAGGGATAGGGGGAGAACCCCCTTGGGTGGTTCAAGGATGGGAGATGAAGATGAAGATGGAAGATGTAGAATATATGGAGATATGAAAGAGAGTAAGTGGAGCATGTTCTTTAGCACCAAAAACCGAAATCAGGGGTGCAATGTTGGTCCAAGACTCCCCACTTTCGAGCTCCATCCAAACATGCAAGAATTTGAGAAAAATGAGCATTTTTTGTCTGTCCTGGGGGGTTAGCGGCCGCTAATGTCCATAGCGGCCGCTATCAAAAACAACGTAAACTCTCTGTCCCCGCTATGATTTCATAGCGCCGCTAAGGAGGACTGGGCTGCGCGACTTTGCGTTTCGGGCTCGTTTGGGCTCGTCCGAACTCGGAATTGAGTTCCGTTTTTTCCTACGTGTCGCTAACGAACCCCTCTATTTATTGATGCTTTAATGGACAAATTATTCGTGAAACAATATTCTCCCAAAGCTCTTGACCTACACATTGAACGTGTTTCGCGCGACTTCGCGTTTTGGATCCGTTCGGACTCGTCCGAACTCGAAATTGGATTCTGCTTTTTCCTATGTGTAGCTAAGGAACCCATCTATCCAACCATGATTTCCCGACCCGTTTTTGAGCGAAATCGATTCCTCACGGGGTTTCTGACCTGCACACTAAAAACAAGAAGAAAAACGTAGAAAAACGACAAAATACACGAAAAACACATAAATTGCCAAAATAGAACAAAACACACAATAAACTATAAAAACTAACAAAAAGACCTAAAACGGGGGAAAAGGAACGACAAAATAGTACAGAAAAACGTAACAAAAATTGTCACAACAACCACCCTGATGCGCTACTGATCACCGCTCAGGGCGGTCTGAGGCCCAAAACGTTGTTCAAGTGGTCCTTGTGCCAGAACAAACCGACCACTTATCAAGAATTCCTCACCCGAGCCCAGGACTACATCATGGCGGAGGAGTCCTTGTCTATCCCAACATTCGACGCCGCGCTGGCCAAAGGCAAGGCCAAGGAGGAGAAGTCTGAGAAACCAAGCAAGTCGTTTGCCGAGGTTCGCGCCCTGCGGAAACAAAAAGCGAAAGAGCTGAAGGAAAGTTATCAGAGCGTCTTTTCCGTGGGTGCCGCCGCAGTTTACGAGGAGATCAAGGCGAAGGAGTTACTGCCGGACCCAAAGCCAATGTTCACAAAGATAAGGTAGACAAGACCCGCTACTGCATCTATCACAAGGCGCAACGGGCACAACACCGACCAGTGCCGGAACCTGATCTCGGCACTGCTCAAGCTGATTGACGACCCACAACTTAAGAGGTTCACCCACTCGGGTGAAAAGAGGAAGAAGGGAGGCCGTTTCGGCGACGGCCTCGATAGTGACGAGGAGGCCGACGTGAATCCTCGGAAGAAGAAGCCGCCATAAGACGGCCCCCACGAGATCATGACCTTCTGTCCTGCCCACCAAAGGAGGCCGGCACCTCCAGAGGCAGGAAAAGAGATCGGTCCCCACGACCCGAGGCCGACCAGATCGATTACCCGACCCGGCGCGTCAACACCAGCCGAGGCGAACCCCTCCTCTCTAGGAGGCAAACCAAGGCCTATGCCCGGCAAGCCTATTACGTCGGGCAGAGGGTGATGCACGTCGACAGCAGGCCGGCATCAGAGCTGATAATGGCGATCAAGATCCACCGCATCATGGTTGACACTGGGGCCTACGCGAGCATTCTCTGCTACGATACCTTCAAGAAGATGGGGATCGACAAAAAAGAGGTGCAACCTTGTCGCGAACGGATCCAAGGCTTCAACGGACAGACAACGGCCCCCGTCGGCCAAGTCACGCTGCCGATCCGGTTTGGTAAAATGGGGCATCCCACAAAGACTATTTTGGAAACTTTCAAAATCGTGGACTACCCGAGTGAATAAAACGCCATTCTGGAAAGGACGACCCTCTACAAGCTGAAGGTCGTCGTCTCCATATTTCACTACTCCCTTAAGTTTCCCACCTCAGATGGAGAGGGGACCCACCGCGGGGATCAAAGAGAGGCACGGGAATGTGTCCTAACTATCCCGCGAACAGAGATAAATAAAGCAGACCCTCTCACCGGCACCGAGACAAGAGAAACCGAACTGGGAGTCGCTCCTGAGTTTGTACACGACGGCCCGAGGGGCAACTGCATGCTGGACAACCAGATAGGTTCGCACCCCTTGACCGCGTTAAGTACCGGCCCAGCCAACGCAGGAGTCGAGTCGGAGATGGACAACTCAAACACTGATGTCGGTCTGGATAACCCTGGTGGGGGCGACGACCGCATACTGGAAAACCAGATAGGTCCACTCCTCTCGGCCGACATTACCGTTGACCAGGCAGAAGAGTCCAGAGCCGATCTAGATCTGGACAGAGGAAGAAGGGCCGGCAAGGAGCCGGTCACAAAAGAGGAGGAGCTCTACCCCCGAACCCGACACGATGAGAAAAGGGGGACCAAAAGGGCCGAACCAATGGACGAAGTTGAAATCATCTTCATCGACGAAGAAACATGTCAGAGACAACTGAGGATCGGGGGCAAGCTGCCAAGGCCGCTGAAAGTCGAGCTGACCAATTTTTCCTCTGGGAAAACGCGGACGTCTTCGCGTGGACCCATGAGGACATGATCGACATTGACCCGCGGATTGCCTGCCACCGACTGCAGGTCGATCCCACGGTCAAACCGGTCGTGCAAAAGAGAAGGAACCTCGGCCCCGACCGACAGCAAGCCCTTGAAGAAGAGGTGGTCAAGCTCAAAGAAAACGAATATATCCGCGAAGTCTGGTACCCGACCTGGGTCGCCAATCCGGTACTCGTGAAGAAAGGCAGCGGGGCATGGCGCCTATGGATTGACTTCTCCGACATGAATAAGGCATGCCCTAAACACAGTTACCCCCTGCCCCACATCGATTACATGGTCGACGCCACCTCGGGGCATGAGCTGATGAGCTTTATGGACGCCTACTTCGGTTACAATCAAATCCCCATGCACCTGGACGACGAAGAACATACTTCTTTCTATTCGGCATGCGGACTCTACTGCTACACCATGATGCCGTTCGGACTGAAGAACGCAGGGGCCACCTACCAGCACCTAGTTAACAAGATGTTTGCTAGTTTTATAGGTGTAAGCATGGAAGTGTACGTAGATGATATGCTAGTTAAGTCCGTGTATGTGTCTGATCATGTTAATGACCTCAATAAAATGTTTTCTATTTTGCGTGATTATCGATGATATTAAACCCGAAGAAGTGTACTTTCGATGTCGGTTCGGGAAAGTTCCTTGGATACATAATCAGCCAGCGCGGCATCGATGCAAATCCCGAGAAGATCAAAGCAGTTCAAGACCTCCGACCGCCGACCTCAACCAAAGGAGTCCAAAGTCTAACCGGCAAACTCGCCGCCTTGAGTCGATTCATCTCGAAATCAACCGACCGTTGCAAACCCTTTTTTGATGCCATCAGAAAAAATCACAAGTTTGAATGGACTCCGGACTGTCAACTGGCATTAGAGGCCATCAAGGAGACCCTCAGCCAGGCTCCAACGATGCAGAAGCCCCGCCCAGGTGAGATGCTCTATCTATACCTGGGAATATCCAATGTGGCGGTAAGTGTCGCCCTGATCTAGGAAGAGAACTCAAACCAACACCCGGTCTACTATGTAAGTAAAGCCCTCCATGATGCCGAGCTGCGATACCCGCCCATGGAGAAGCTCGCTTTCGCCTTGGTGACCGCAGCCCGGAAGCTAAGACCGTACTTCTTGGAATATTCAATTACTGTCCTCACAGCCTACCCACTAAGGCAGATCTTACACCGGCCCGACACTTCGGGCCGGATGGTGAAATGGGCGGTGAAGCTAGGACAGTACGACATCTACTACCGACCCCGAACAGCAATGAAGGGGCAGGTACTATCGGACTTTATAGCCGAATTCACGCCGGGAGTCGAGGAAGCGAAGGGCGAGGAGCCTTGGGTGATGTACGTGGATGGATCCTCCACTGCCGGACGAACAGGCGGAGGGGTCGTCCTCGTGGATCCTCAAAAGAAACTCTTCTGTCATTCGATTCAGTACCTCTTCCCGACGACCAACAATGAGGCCGAATACGAGTCATTGCTCTCCGGGCTCGCCTTGGCCAAAGCCATGAGTCTGATCGACCTCACCATATACTCCGACTCAATGCTGATGGTCAAGCAAGTCTCTGGGGAATTCGAGATCAAAGAACCAAGACTGGTTCCCTATCTGAGGCTAGTAGAGAAAAAGTTGGCCAAACTCCGGGACCGAATAGAACACATCCCCCGAACAGAGAACGTGCAGGCCGACGCCTTGGCCCACCTTGCCTCAAGTGCCGGGGTGGAAAGCGTTGAATATGTCCAAGTCGGCCACAAGGAACAACCGTCAGTGCCCAACACTTCCATCTTAAGTGTCGGTCAGGGCGCTGAGGACAAGGAACAACCTAGCTGGATGATCCCGATCCGGTCGTATCTCAAGACCAGTGCACTGTCGTCTGACCCAAAAGAGGCCAGACAGCTCCGTACCCGGGCAGCTCGGTTTACGATCGTGGCCGGTGAACTGTTCAAGAGGGGATACTCGGCACGTTTGCTCAATTGCATAGACGAGAAAGGCGCCGAGTACATACTCAAATAGATTCACGAGGGAGTTTGCAGAAACCACTCCGGAGGGTACGCCTTCGCTCACAAAGTCCTCAGGAAAGGCTTTTATTGGCCTAGCCTGAAGAAGGATGCCTTGGATATGGCCCGGAGATGCACGAAATGCCAAACCTTCGCGCCTAACATCATCCAACCTTCCCAGGCCCTGAAGTCGATCTTCAGCCCATAGCCGTTCGCCAAGTGGGGTGTCGACCTAATCGCTCCCCTACCTATTGGAAAAGGCGGAGTGAAGTACGCGGTCGTCGCCGTGGACTACTTCACAAAATAGGCAGAAGCCGAGCCGCTCGCCACCATCACCGAGCAAAAAATAATTGATTTCCTATGGAAGTCCATCATATGTCGCTTCGGGGTGCCGAACTCGATAGTCACCGACAACGGGAAACAATTCGAAGGGAAAAAATTGGAGGCGTTTTGCGAAGAACACGACATCAAGCACTTCTTCTCGACACCCTATCATCCCCAATCTAACGGCCAGGTCGAAGCTGTAAACAAGATAATCAAACAAGGGCTCAAGGTCCAACTGTAGGCTGCGAAAGGGGCCTGGCCAGAAGAACTCCCGAACGTGCTCTGGTCATATCGCACCACAGCCAGATTATCCACCGGGGAAACACCGTTCCCCCTGGCATATGGAACCAAGGCAATGATACCCGTCGATCTCGGCGCCCCAACTTTTCGAGTAACCAACTTCGAAGAAGAATCCAACTCAGAATCGTTGAGAGCAAACCCTGACTTGATAGATGAGCACCGGTCGCAAGTCGAGCTCAGAAATGCAGCGTACAAGAGGCGGAGTGAAAGATACATCAATTCACAAGTCAAGCCGCGCTCCTACCAGGTCGGCGACCTGGTACTAAAAAGGATAACGGGGACTGATCCCGAACCACTCAAGCCGAAGTGGAAAGGGCCCTACAAGATCAGCGAGGTCCTTCCGCACGGGGCCTACCGTCCCGAACACCTGGACGGCACCTCCCACCAATACCCATAGAATTCGGCATTTTTGAAAAAATTCTACCAGTAGGTTTAGGGCGGTCTCTTGTAACGATATTTTGTAAAAAGTGGACGAGTCTTGTAAAAATATATAATTTTCATTTGTTTTCAGTTATTTTTAGTAAGAATAGATCGAGTCGAAGCGGCGTGATTAATGTAAGGAAAGAAGTGCCGGTCGGGATCAGACGATGACCTGACAGACACTAGTTAGGCTCAACTAGGAAGCCCAGTCAGGCCAACAATACCACCGAGTCCGAACACGAGACCGGTTCGGTAAGCTGCCACGTAATTATGTGTGGGTCGGGTCAGTACGATGGCCTGGCTGGCACGAGCCGGGCTCAGCAAAGTAGCCTGGTAAGGCCACAGTCGCCAATGTAAAAAATGAATAATAAGCTCAAGTGAACAAAAAGTGCCGAGCCCGATCACGAGGCTTGGCCGAATAAGTAAAGAGTGTCGAGCCTGATCACGAGGCTCGGCCGAATAAATTAAGAGCGCCGAGCCCAACCACGGGGCTCGGCCATCCAAATCATAAGTGCTCAACCCGGCACTCAAGCCATACTTGCAGACAAGCACGAATAAAAATGCAAAAACACCATTCATTCAAACAAATAAAAAACATTCATAGTACAAAACGCCATTTTAGCATAAGAAAATTGTTTCTTTTTTTTTTTTTAAAAAAAAAGGACAGGTCAACAAAACGGCTCGCAGGCCGGAAAGAAGCTATTTTCCAAGAAAAGGGTCAGAGGTCAAATCTACAACGGCCGGGTCTGAAGGGTTAATCTCCGTCTCGGCATCCTTGACGGCCTCCCCATCAACACCCTGGTCGGCTCCGCTCTTACCCTCGGCTGCACCGGAGGTTTCGGCCTTATGATCGTTTGCACCCCGCAATATCCGAGAGGGGTCGGCCTCATCAGCGAAATCTCTTGTCGGCAGCAAGAAGGATTTATAGCCGGACAGGACTTCGCCCAGCTTCAGACGCATCTCGTCGGGAGGCGTCGCACCAAAGTTGGCAAAGCCAACGATCTCATCATCAGTCCAGCCCCTCTGACGACAAACCAACACGGCCTCTTCCTCGTCTACCTCACACACCAGCCCTTCAAACTCGGCATCCAACCTATGCTTGGAGATCTTCACTCGCATTATTCGCGAAAGTCCTCCAAGGTGAGCAGACCGGAATCGAGTCGCTGGAAGAGCCAGAAGAGGTTATAGCCGACCCTGGAGTCCATGTCGGCCATTATATCTTTGCTGAACAGCTCCTGGATCTCCGGGTACGTCGGCAGACGAAGTGGGATGCGGAAGCGGCCGTCCTCCGAACCCCCTCAGCGGCATGCGCCTCGAGCTCGGTAGTATGCGCCTCGAGCTGCTTCTGGAGGCTGACAACGTGAGCCTGAAGCTTCGAGCTTGGCCACATGCCGGTCTACCTCCTCACTCAGCGCCTTGGCGTGCTGCTCCTCCAGCTCGAACTCCTTAGCAGCCTAGGCCGCCTTCTCCTTCCTCAGCTCCTCAGCCATCCTGGCCGCCACCCGAGAAGCCTCAAGCTCCCTCTCCCCGGCCTTCTTCGCCTCGGCTTCTGCCATCACGAGGCGGTTCTCCAGCTCTGATGTCCGCATCGCCTTGGTGTTCAGAGAAGCGATCTTTCTGCGACAGAGCTCGTGGTCGGCTTCCAACTTCCGGTGGTCGGCCAGGGTCTTTTGCGACCGATCGACAGCTAGAATGAGCTCGACCAGAGCCCGAGAAACGGTTCCCGCTGCATGCTGGATAAGCGAGGGGGTGGAGAGCTGAGAAACACCGGCTTGGGCGGTCGGCGTCCAAGCGACAAGAGGGAGCCGAGCTACCCGCAGCACCTCCTCGGGCACTCCGAACTCGTTGGGGAGGGGGACCCTCGCGAGCCGGGCGAATATCGTAGGCACATATTAGCTGATGCCGACCTTGAGCTCGCTTAAAATGTCGTTGAGCGCTCCGGGCAGGGGAAAACGAAGGCCCAAGTGGATGCTATGGCGATACACCACAATGCAGCCCGGCGACGGACAATGGATCCGCTCCCGGGGGGTAAGGAGCAAATATTCAGACCCCAGGACCAAAATTGTACTTCCCCCTCAACTAGGCTAAGTCGGCGTCATCCAAGACCGACGCCGTGTTCCAGGCCGCCGCTTGGCTCGGTGTCGCCTAAACTCGCTCAGGCGGCGCCAGAACCCGGGAGGAGGTACCGTCGCGGCTTCGAGGGCGGCATCAGTAGCCGCGTCACTCAATCCCATGGGAACGCGTTCCCGACCTCCGATGTCGCCCCGGAGAGTCTCATCAACCAAATCTTGATCGACGTCAGAGTCCGAATCCAAGGAGTTGACGTCCACAGGGTTCAGATCGGCAGCGGTCGATCGGTATAGGTCGGTGCCTTCGCCCTCGCACAACGGAGTCGGAGGAGGGCGAGACTCGTCGTCGCCAGAAGCGGTCTCGGCCGTCGAGAAGTCCGACCGGACCACAGAGATAAGAATCGCCGCGAAAACGGTGTCCGCGACTGAAGAGGGCGAATGGGAAGTCAACTTCTCGTCAACCGCCGTATAACCAGAAGAGCTAATGTTTCCGCCGGGGAAATCGATGCCGGCGGCGAATTTCGAAAGTGAAGACATCGCGAAAGGCAAGAATCGAAAAAGAAGACGACGAAATTAATGAGAGGGATCGAGAAATTACCCTATGGATTTGTCGGAAGAGGCTCGAGAAGAACTTGCGCTGAGATCACAGAGCTCGAAAAGTGCGAAAGTGAAAGTTCCAGACGCCCACCGAGGTCTGGGATAAATAGGTTCATTTGCCCAATGAGACACGGACATGTGTGCAAGCGGATAAATTTGAAATTCAAAAAACGAAGCGTCTGAGAGAAGCTAACCGTTGCACCACTTAAAAATACATGGTCGGGGAGCTGCCACGTGTCCCACACGTGCGATGACAATTAAGGCGTGTCTTTTCGACTACCTCTGATGCGCGTTGACAAGTATGGAGGAAGTACCGACCTCGTGAGCGAACCAGACACGACCCTAGCGAACCCGACTCAGATCTCGGTAATTAGCGACAACCTCGGAAGAGGCACGGCAGACCTCACCCAAGCTCGGGGGCCTGTATGTTGATATCCGAGTCGGGCTCATCTAAATGTCACGATCTGAAAGGTTGTGAACCGGGCTTAATCGACCGGACTGACGGGCCGGTTGCCGAGTTAATTCTGAGGTGCCGAGTCGAGCATAGGTCAAAGTCAAGAGGGGACGGCGGTCAGCGTTTCCCCGAGGTCGGCACCTCTGCGTCCTCATTGAGGAGCCGGCTTGGTCAAGTGTCGTGTGGAGATGGGATCCGGAATACTGGAAGATGGATCGATGTCTGGGCCCGACCTGGGGTGTTATCAGATCGGCATTCGTAAGGGTTAAGGATCCAAGAAAGCAGAAATAAAGCCACTTGTCAATCAATGATTACCGATGGGACATCCCAGACTAGCCTGCAGATCTATGATTTCTAGCCCGGCCAAGGAGCATGTCCGCATTTAATGCAGCCCACACCAGCATTAAATGCGATGCAGGTAATGATTGGGAGATCCACAAATCACTCCCAATCAGTCAGAGAAACGCCGGCCTGTCTTGCCGAGTTACTGTGCGACAAGACCCATGAACAGTATCTGAATAGTGTCGCATTTATGGACCCTATAAATAGAAGCTTTGAGCATTTATTTTGGGTTGTTGAATCCTCAACTGTCTCTCTACTTTCTCTCTCTAAGCTTGTAAGCAACCCGAGTAAGAATTTGTAAGGATATCGCAAGTGCCGACCTCGTACGAGAGGCCGACCTCGTGATCGATTAATAAAATCGTAATTAAACCGTATTTCCTTACTTTTCCCCTATTTCGTATTCCTTTTCCTATTTCTGTAACCGTTGATCGAAAATGTCCATCAACAAGGGAGAATAAAACAACATGTCGTGGAGTAATGCCCACATTCATGACAACGTGAACAAAATGATGATTTCCAGCACTAAAAGAAGGCCCAGTCGATGATATACGGATTATCTTTGGTCGTCTGGCTTGTTTTAGTCACAACACGATGCAAAAATAATTTTTGGGAAAACTTTTTTAGGTAATCAATGTCATATTTATACAAATAAATTTTGAAACCGTTTATGGGATACTACAACCGAGTTATGGGATTCCAGAAATGAACGATTTCAAGAAACGGATTCTGGAATCCTATAAACTGTGTCTAGGATTCCACAATTTTTCGTTTCTAGAATCTCAGAAACCATGTCTGGATCCCAAAAACAATTTCTGAAATCCCAGAAACCGTGTTTGGGATTCCAAAAAGAAACCGTAGAAACCGTTTCTGGGATCCCATAAATGAACTATTTCCGTAAACGGTTTGTGGGATCCCATAAACCGTGTATAGGATCCCACAATTGTTCGTTTCTAGAATCTCAGAAACTATGTCTAGGATCCCAAAAATGAAAGATTTCCAGAAACAATTTTTGGGATTCAGAAAATGAATGATTTCCACAAACAATTTTTTGGGATCCCATATATAGTTTCTGGGATTGAGAAATGATTTCTAGGATCTTAGACACAGTTTCTGAGATTCTAAAAACGAACAATTTTGAGATCCCATACACGGTTTCGGGATCCAAAATACAAACGATTTCTAGGATCCCATAAACTGTATGATACTGAAGAGGAAGATATATAAATGATTATTTTAAATTTAAAAACATTTTTGGCGTAGAAAATTGATAAATTATAACATACATTTAGAAGAATATGCCCGAAATGTCGACGTGATTTTACTGAAATGTTGCCGGAAACTTTTTTGAGAAATGAGAGGGAATGAGGATGTTGAAAAGATAGTAGATGAGAGCGTACAATAAAAGAAAATAAGATAGATGAGAGAGTAGATGAATAGATAGAGAGATGGAAAAAGAGAGAGAAAAGGAAAATGCTAATAGAATATTAATTTTTATTTTTAATAATAAAAATATAAAGTAAAGCTAAATGTGTCATTTTATCAACTAAAAGTCTAAAATGACTATTAATTCAATTTCTAAAAAAAATGGCTATTTTTAATCATTCTACTTGGCTAAAAAACCTAGCAAAAATGCTATTCTATATGGAGATGATCCAAGGTATGATCTAACGTCATCTGCCTTGGATTTCATTTCGAGATTGGTTTAGCTAATGATGAGTTTATCCTTTTGTGTTTAATTGTGTTGATATTTCTTTGTTCATGTAGGTTACGAACTTATGGTATGAAGTTATTTCTATTTTCAGGTTTGTTCTGGTTTTTCTGATATCTAAATCATACGATACTTGATTTGATGATTCCAGATCGTATATGATGATGCCGAATTTGATGATAGTATCAATTACAAAGTTTATTTCTTTGGTGGAATTTTGTGATGTGTAAAATTGTAAACGAACAATAATTCCTTAATATTGTTCTGAAAAGTATTTTTATTTTTTATCACCGTGTCTCTCTCACTATTCTTCTCTCAGTGAATTGAAATGTTTTCTATACATTTTCCTGATGTCGATTCTGGTGTATATGATCCATACCTTCCTAGAAAGGCAAATAAAAAAATATATCAAAGAACAAAAATCAATAAATTTAAAAACTTGGGTACAATGTTTGGTTATACACTTTACAACCGTTTTTCCTAACTTTAATTTTTTTTTTGTTCACACTATTTATCCATCAATAAAGCGCCTAAGTCTGTTCCTTGCTGCTTCTATTTCGTGATCAACATCCGATTTATCGGCCCCTAAGGGGTCCGAAACAAGCACATCTTCAGGTCGAATGAAGTGCCTTTGGTTTTGAAGCTCGACTTTAATGGCCTCCGATTTGGAGGTTTGGTTTCGATAAGCCCTCTTTTCCGGTTTGCTTCGCCTGAAAAACCCAAATGATTTTCGTGGCGGTGATGATGATTGCTCTACTTCATATTCTTGATTCAAAATAATCTGCTCAAAACAATTATTATTATAATAATTAGATAAAATTGTGTAGATGTAATTGAAATGAGAATCTGATGAAAAATATGCATATCTAATTCTTATGTATATACAGGCAAAATTATATTTTTAGTCCTGCTAGTTTAACGTCATAGCATTTTTAGTCCCAAAATTTCAATTTTTTGTCTTTTGATCCTGTAATTTAGTATTTTGATGCAAACTGAAATTGCGTTGAATTTTAGAATTATAGGACCAAATAGCAAAATGTTCAACTCTTAGGACTAAAAACGTCACTGAATCAAACTAACAGGACTAAAATTACAATTTTCCCTCTGTATATATCTATTTCAAGTATCATCAAAATAGCCTGCCATGTGAACAAACATATTTGGAATATGTGAACAAACTTGGTTATAAGTTATAGATTAGGCATTTGGAAGGGAAAAGAGTTGAGTTAAAGCTTCAACTAAACTACTTTAGGAGCCCAAAAAAACACGTGAAGGCCTCAATAACACATATAATAAAAGAAAAAGCTACATTTGCTGTATTTGGAGCTGTGCAAATCATGTGAACCTTCTTCAAACTTCAAACAGCATATGACAAAATTGACACAAAGTGGAAAAATGTACATTATGCATTAAGTTGTTGTACCTCAGGGCTAGGTTCGGTAACTCTTCCGGATTGAGAAGACACAAATTGAAGAAATTGGAGGATTTTGGTCGAACCAAGTTCTGTACAGTTGTGCCAGTAGTAAATCGCTAAATTCCATGCTCTCTCTCGAAATTCGATCAAACTTCGATCGATATTTGTTTCGTGTTTCGACACGTAAGGTCGTAAAAGAGTGTCGTAAATAACTCCTGTTCCCTGTAATTGTTTGTGTTTCGTAGACAATAAATAAAATCTCATCTGACATTACTAAAATTTGCCAAAATTTTCTACTCATGGTTAATATTAGTTAAAAAAAAAATAGAGAGAATTAGTTTTTCTTGGCTACCTACCTTAGTTTTTGGATACCACAAGTAGATGAAAAGGGCCAATTTCATCTCTCCATATATTGGTAGCCTATGAAAGATTAAATTAAATACTGTTAAACAATATGAACTAACAANAAAAAAAAAAAAAAACAGAATTTAAATTATAATAAATATGAAGCTGACAACATAAAACATTACCATGAAACAAAGACATCACCAATTTTCTCAAGTATTGTTATGACCGCCACAATAATCCTGCAAAACACACAACTACTCTTAACAAGTTGGAGATTTGTTCTTTTCTTTCTTTCTTTATGAAAGTGCAAGTCAATTTCTTGTTCCAAACAACTACAGATGAAAAAGAAAAGGAACAAGAAGAATATTATGAAGAAAAAGAAAGATGTCTTATTGTCGTTTTTTATGTAGAAAATACAAATGAACTTCTTAATTCCTTATTTAATTAGTAAAAGTCACTTCATTGAACCAATAATGCACTTGCTCCAAAGAAACATTCTTAATATCTCAAAAATGAAAACAATTGATTGATTGGTTCAAATCTTCCTTACACACGATTAATTTAATAAAAAAAAAAAATGTGAAGTACAAACTGCTCACCAATATTGACACCAAAAACGGAGTTCTGGAATTTCGACTCTGTTTTTCTCAACGGTTTTGAAACATTGAAATGCAGGATATGCGTATCCAAGCACCAATCTGCTCAATCCATAAAAAAAATATCATTAAAATTTTCGAAATGAAATAAATCATTAAATTTCCAAAAAGCAACTCAGCAAGTTATGAAAATAAAGGAAATATGANACCTTTTAATTGAAGGAAGAAGAATTGGATTATGGATGAAGTTAGAATCTCAGAAAGTGGGAACAAATATATGGAAGTTGGTTTTATGTTTGTATGAGATATGATGAGGTGCAATGAACGTGCGTGAGTGTGTGTATGAGTTTTGTATGTTTTTTTCTCTTTCTTTTTTGTATTTGTTTATATAAAAATATATAATTTAATTGTTTGTGTGTATATATAGAGAGAGGTTTTGGATTGATGGGCTTTGAAGAGAGAGGAAATGAGGGGATTTCTTGGCACGGACGCCTCCTCGTATAATTTTTGTTTTTATTATTATTTACACGTAATTTAGGTGTTAATATTATTACAATTTAAGGGCTTCAAATTTGGGTAGTCGTTTGTAACTTATTAGGGTGTTTTGGTCTTTTTAATTATAATATAATTGAATTGGTCATGAATTGGGAAGCAAAAATTTGTTCGAGAAGGCAATGTACAATATTACTCGGAGTTGACCTTGGAATTAGTATTCTTAATTATATTACTATACTAGTGCGTGGCTCGTGCGATGCACGAGAAACAATATTACGATTGTATTATAAATTAAATATATATATATATATAAAATTAATCATGATTTACCTATTATTTTTAAATTAAATCGGGTTGGACACAGTCTGGGCGGATGGACCGAGAACCGATTTATAACCAGTCTAGTTGCTTGAATAAAATATTAGCTATCGAATCTGTCAACACCAGTCGGTTTGACTGGTAGGATCGATATCGATTTTCTAAATAAATTTGGTTACATTTAAAATTATATAAAATTACATATTTAAATAAAATGGAGATTTATAAACTCTTTATCAATAGTTTAAACATTTGAATTTATAAATTGTTTAGATATTTAAGTATCACCTTTTCTTTAAATTTATTACAAAAAGTATTATATATATATATATAAATGTTTATAAATTAAAATCTGAACAGACCACAAATAATTTAATAAAATAACTTGATCTTTTCGATGAGTTATATATATTAATATGTTTATAAATTAAAATTTGAACAGAGCACAAATAATTTAATAAAATAACTTGATCGTTTCGATGACGGTCCGGTTTTGAAAATCTTATATTTCTTGTACATTAATAAAAATTATAATAAAATATTATTTAATTCAAAAAATAATTCATAAAATGATATATAAATATTTATAAATTATTAAACATGTTGTCATAAAAATATTGTTAATATGATTATTTAAAGTTTGGACTACATCACATTCAAGTAATAAAGTATTTTTAACATTAAAATTTATATTTAGGTTCAATAATCGAATTGGTCTGATCAAACAGATAGATAACTTAGTCACTTTAAGATCAATCATGTTGTGTCAATTTTTTTGACAATTTTAAATATCACCTAAAAGTAAAACAATCAACTTGGACAATACCCTAATTTAATCATCTGATTGATCCAAAGAAATTTCCTTATTTTTTTTGTGATATATTTAATTTTATGAAATAAAAATATTTTATGATTCATATAATAAATGTCTACACCAAATGATAGTACATTAAGATTATAAATTATATATATAAAGATGAATTAATTATTTTTACTTTATGAATATTAATAAAAAGTACCTCTCCTTTAAGTCGAGCATCTGTTATGACCTCTCGCGTTGAGCTCGACTTTAAGGAGAGGAAAGACCCGAAGTTAATTAGTTTTACTTTATGCATATTAATAAAAAAAATAAACATAGTAATTTTCAAAAAATTAAGATCAATTGATTGATTATGCAATTTAAAGAATATGTGTATTTTCAAGGAATAAATTTCTTCATATAAGGGATTTTGTTTCTTTAAACTATCCAAATTCATATTCATATCGGCAATTTGAAATTTTGAATTACAATAGAACATGATACTATGAATACAAAATATCTTTTAACAAACAAATCAGATTCAATTTAAGATTTATTAGTTCTAAAAATAATAAAATCATTAATTTAGGCAGTGATATGTGATACATATATCTAAGTCTATTTACATAACATTTTACCATTAAACCATTGGCAATTTAAATAAGAAAACTAAAATATTTCTGTGATTTAAACATAGAAAATAAAAATTAATTTAACAAATTACGTGGTCATTAATATAACAAATTCCAAATGATGTTGTCCGTGTTTTTAAATTAAAAATTAAAAAAATTATCATTAATAGAAAGTAATTAATACTAAGCATCTTTGACCATAGAATTGACTTGCCATTTTTAAAAAATGTTAATTCTTATTATATATATATATATATATATATATATATATATATATAGATTAATGATATGATTTTTCCCATTTTGGAAGTTAGCATTGACCCATCTTTGAGTTTTTAGTTATGCCAACATTAATAAATTGAAAAAATGTTATATTACCAATTTAATGTACAACTATGTTGACAACACAAGTTAAAATATCCACTTGATGATTTTTAATTTTTATTTTTTGGATGTTTTTCACTTGTATTGTATTAGAATATAAAAGTGTTATTTTGTATTTAACACTTCTTTGTAATAGGAATGGTAGCACTTTATGTATTTTAGCATATAGTATAAATAGGATTGTCTCTAGGGTTTCCAAACACTTTTCACATTCTCTCTTCACTTTGTACGCATACAATCTGTCTCTCTCTTTTTCCTCTTCAATAATATCCCTTTCTTTTGTTCTTGTTCTATCGATTATGATTCACAATTTGTAAATCTGATATGGTATCAGAGCGAGAAGAAGGTAAAGAATGGTGATATTGGTTTAAGTAAGAAGGCACAGACCTTTGTCTAGTGGATTTTCTTATTAAGGGGGATGAAGGGTTAGGAGAAATATGTTGTGGACCAGTAGCAATAATTGGTTGTGGAGGGATAACTGTATGTGGGGAAGGATTGGTTGGCTGTTGGGTAATATGTTGGGCAGGATTGTTGTCAAAAATAATAGGGGAAGAAGATGGAAACATGGGTTCAGTGTAAGAATTATCTGGGGTAGAATTGGGTAAATCAGGATTAGGCTTAAAGGGAAAAATATTTTCATAAAATATCACATGCCTGGAAATTAATATTTTCTTGGTTTCCAGATTGTAAAGTTTATAGCCTTTACAACCTAATGGATAACCTAGAAGTATGCATTTAGAAGACCTAGATGCAAATTTGGATCTGTGAGCTAGTAATGTGGATGAATAGCATAAACAGCCTATGACTTTTAAGTGACTGAAATCAGGCTCCTTTTTATAAAGAATAGAATAAGGAGATTTGTTTTGTAAAACAGGTGAAGGTATTCTATTTATGATATGAGCAGCCACCATAATGCAATCAATCCAGAATATGATAGGTAAGTTGGCATGAAAAAGTAATGCTCTAGCAACTTGTAAAAGATGTTGATGCTTTCTTTCCACCCTAGCATTTTGTTGAGGTGTTTCAACACATGAGACTTGATGAATAATGCCATGATCAGAATAGAAATCAGATAAAATGAATTCAGTACCATTATCAGTTCTAATGGTTTTGATCTTAGAGTTGAACTGAGTTTGAACTATATTTGAAAAATGAATGAGGGATGATTTTGTGTCAGATTTGTATGTAAGAGGATAAATCCATGTGCATCTGCTATTGTCATCAACAATGGTTAAAAAGTATTTGTGACCAGAATAAGAAGGTATTGAAAAAGGGCCCCATACATCACAATGAATTAAATCAAAAGGATTAGATGCATGACTGATACTGTCAGAGAATGGTAACCTTTTCTGCCTTGAAAAATGACAAACATCACATGGTTTATCAATGTAAGAACCACATTTACTCAAAGAAACAGGTAGTTGAGCCAATTTATGAAAAGATAGATGTCCAAGTCTGTTGTGCCATAGCAAACAATTATCTGAAACAGAATGCTTAGTGGTATTGGCATCAATACAAGTAGGTACAGTAGAATCAACAGTAACAGAGTCTGTACAATGTTCATCAGTAATTGAAGCATTTACAATATGATTGGTAGAAACATTGTTATCAAAATGAGATAAGGAAAGATGGTAGAGACCATCCTTCATGTCAGCAAACCAATCATTTTGAGAGTTTTCAGATCCTGTAAGATGCAGGAGGAAGAGACAAATTTGACAATACAGTTATTTGATGAACATAATTTTGAAACTGAAATCAGATTGAAATTGAAAGATGGCACAAACAATACATGAGGCAGTACAAGATTAGGTCCCAGTTTTAACTGTCCCACATGACTTGCCTCAGTATGTGCACCATTAGGAAGATTGATTTTAATAGATAATGGTGTTGGAGCAGAAGTAAAATAAGATATGTCACAAATCATATGGTCAGTTGCTCCAGTGTCTAATATCCATGTGGTTTTTGAAAATTTATTAGCAGATGAAACATTGTTCAAGTATATACCTGCATTGGATGCATTATGATTTGTGTGAGCAGTGGCAACCAAAAGAGAAACTCCAGTGCCCTGTTTCTGCTCAACAGATCTTTTGAATTCAAGAAACTCATGTAACAAGGAGTCAGTCATAGAGGGAGTATGAATAGAATCAGAAGAAAGATTTTCAGATGAAGAAACAGCATTTGTTTGGGACTTATTTGGGTGAATTCTAGGACCACGAGGACCGACTTTTTGACACTGAGTGCTAATCTTAGCTACAGGGGACTTATTTGGGTGAATTCGAGATCGACTGTCACCTCATCCGAGAGAAGATAGCTAAAGGCATCATCAAACTTGAGTTTGTCTCCTCCTCAGATCAGACTGCAGACCTCTTGACCAAACCATTATCCACCCAAGCTTTCAAATCTAATGTCTCCAAGTTGAGCATGATGAACATTCATGCTCCCCTTGCGGGGGGGTATTAGAATATAAAATTGTTATTTTGTATTTAACACTTCTTTGTAATAGGAATGATAGCACTTTATGTATTTTAGCATATAGTATAAATAGGATTGTCTCTAGGGTTTCCAAACACTTTTCACATTCTCTCTTCACTTTGTACGCAGACAATCTGTCTCTCTCTTTTCCCTCTTCAATAATATCCCTTTCTTTTGTTCTTGTTCTATCGATTATGATTCACAATTCGTAAATCTGATATATTGTCAACCTAGTTGTATACTAGATTGATAATGTAGCATTACTCAAATAAGTTTTAGCTATCAAAACATTTTAATGAACTCCTTATTGGAAACAAAAGCCACACTCAAATAAATTGCTGATTCAATGATACAAGGGTGAAGTTGAATGAGTTCACTTCTTTTAAGTCTTAAAAGATGGATTTTCTTTTCACCATACAAAATCTTTTAGACAAGGCCGAATTACAACATAGATCACGATCTTTACTTTAATTCAATTTAAGCATTTTTTTTTTTTAATTCAACCTATCTCATTAATGATAAAACATTTTTTCCTTGTACTTTTTTTTTGGGTTAATTATGACAAAAACCTTACATTTTATATTGATTGAGTAATAATTATATTTTTTATTGTATCATATAATAGTTATTATTAAAATTAATAATTATATTACACTAAACGATATAAGAAAGTTACATAAACATAAAAAATTATATTGTAAAAATTCTTTTTTCAAGTTATTTATTCTAAAATCAATATAATAATTTTTTATCTTATTAAACGATTGTGTTTAAATAGATTAATTTATTTTAATGTCATAGTAAAATTTTTTAAAATTACATAAGCATTTGTGGTAATAAATTTAATATTTTTTAGCTAATTAGTTCGTCATGATCCCTCAAAATTACAAAATTTATATATTTGTTATATTTTATGCAATCAAATCGTTATGTACTATTTATTTTAACCAATGATCGAATTTTAAAATATAATCCATTTATCTAACTTATAATTTTAATAGTATATGCATAAATATAACTTATAATACTCTATGTTTAAAATATAATATCATTATCTAACTTATAGTCTTAATATTATATACATACAAGTAACTTATTTCTTTTATATTTGCACATGATCGAATACTAGTTCAATACAATAATTAATGAAAGAAAAGAAAAAGAAGAAATTAAAATAACAACAACAAGAGATTGGGTGTTGAGCTAACCCATGGTCTTAATGCCAAAGTGGCTTTAAATTCATGGTAGTCATAATCCTACTGCAATGATCAATTGATTGGTTATAATTAACGTAGTCATAATCCTACTAACGGTGGCTTTACAAAGTGTTTAACTAAAATTTGATGTCAAGAAATAGCCCTCCGCCACCTTTTATGCCTATTTTTTCTTCTTTTTCTTTTTGTATATTACTATGTAGTGCCTTCAATATTGAATTCATGGGATAAATATTAAATTCAAATACAAATTTGATATTCTTAATCTATTATTTTATGTGTCTCATGAAAATCAAGTATGCACAATTTGAAATTATGCAGATTTAATGGAAACAGAAAACAAACAAGTTAATTTCATTATTAATCAACTACTTACACCCGTTTTTAAAAGGAGTTGAAAACTTCAAATATACGCAATAGTCACTACGGCTTATGACGTAAGTTAGTTGCATACATTTCCACTTTATTTTTCGGTCATATTAATTAATAATATATATTCCTCGAATTTTATAATAATTAGGAGCCTAATGCATATGAATGATGTTGTAAGAAATTATGTATCATCAGTAATTTTGACACACATGCAAATTGGAGATTACTACTTTTGGCAAAAGTTATTATTGCCCAACTCAAGTATTAGCACTTCCATTATTAGTGACCGATAAGGAACACAATAATGTTGTATTATTATTTTTGTCAAGGCAGTTTTATGTGTAGAATTTGGGGGCAGGCTCTAATTTTTTTTTTAATTTTTTTTTTACTGGTGGCTATGTATAAATTTCAATTTGCGCCCATTTCAATTTTCACTTTGTTCCATTACGGACAAGAAAAGGATGTAGACAAAAAGCTAAGAATAACTCTACATCTGAACTTTAGATTAAGTTTTAAAGTTTTTTTTGAAATATTTCATAAATTTTACTTAGCGAATCTAAAAATCAAATAATGTCAATAGAATATACAAATAAACAATAACATTATGTCTAAACAAATTTTCATTCAGTATACTAGCTTTTTTGTTTAGAAACTAGTCCTTTTTTTTAAAAAAAAAAAAGCAACTAAACAAAATATATTAAAACTCAAAGAAAACAACACAACGAATAATCAATGGGTTACGAGTAAGGCTATTACCCAAGAACACAAGGGGAATGCCCAACCAGCGGAGGAATTAACAAAAAATTCCCTCTACACAACAATTAGGCTAAACACGCCCAACTAGGTTCAGCTGAGCTGAGTAGCTGACTTATTCGGATGTTTAACTGTTTTCTAGTATGTAAATACATGTTTTTCTTCTATTAGAAGTCTATCGTTTCGAAAAAAAAACGTCCTCTTGCCTGAGTTTGGTTGACACTCTTATTTCTCGGGCTTCTCACAAAACAACGTCATCCACTGACATGAGCTCTAGCCAATCTCCCCTTGCCCCCTTTACAATATCTTTCTCACACGTCTATAGTAGATAGATGTATAGACTAATCCTATCTACTATTCAGCTTCCCTTCTAATAAATTGCAAATGCTATTCCACCAGCTTTTGAGAGAAGTTTTCATATATGAGAGTTGGCTCCATTGTACTGTGACATGCGTCAGTTTTACGTGCATTTTAGAGTGATTTTCGTGTCCGTTTCGTTGTAGTTTGATATATAATTAATTATATATTTAATTACTTGTTGATATGTGGATTTTTATCAACGGTTAATCATGAATTATGTACATATTAAGAAAATAAAATTTTGGGATAATAGGGAATTTTCTAGTGAAAGTGTGAAATTTGAATTTGAGGTAGGTCGACCTCTGAGAATTTCGAGGTCGGACGCTAGGCTTTAATTGCCCAAATTAATTATGAATGATCGTTGTCTGTTACAATGAATGAAGATGGAGAATACCTAGAGAGTTAGGGAGATTTTTAAAACCACCATAATAAATGAAACCTAAGACTATTTATAACCCAAACATCCTCGGCTACTGTTCATCTACTATTTCATCGGGTCACTTTGTACATTAAACCGAAATGACATGCATTAAATGAGGTATGACTGATCTTAAGTGATGATTAACAGAAATTTAATGCTGATTCGCGGGCCTTTAATGAGGACATGCCACCCTATGAGTCTACAAGTTGTAGGTCTGCAGAGTTGGTGGGCACATCCCATCGACCATCATTGGCTTGCCAGTGACACTATTTTATTATATTCTGATTCTGAGTGCGCTTTGAGGTCCGACCTCTAGAATCCCTGAGGTCGGACCCCATTCTCGCCTTGAGGTTACGTCTCCTCCCTCTTATACTAAGCTCGGACTTTCTCCTCTTGCTTCGAGCTTGGACTTTCTCATCACCTTCGAGATATAACTTCCTTTAACCTTGCTTTTTTGCCTTTTTTTTTTGCCTTTTTTTTTCTACCCATTTCTAAGCGCAGGCCGCCTATAGCTGGGGGGCCCGACCTAGACGTCGGGTCTAGCAGGATTGACCTAGAAGTTCGGCTTTCGAGGATCATTTTCTTACTAAGCTATCCCATCAAAGGTGTTAAGCTTTGGATTTATACTTTCCCACTTGGGTGCCAACATACAGGCCCTTGAGCTCGGATGGAAGGTGTGTGATATTTTTTCTGAGGTCGTCTTTCTTAGAAATGACATTCGGGTTGGTCAGGATCCGCTCTAAATCGGATGCGTGCCTCTAACTCGCACAAATTCTCAATGTACTTGTGATGTAATACGAAGAGACTCGCATTAATTGTGGCGTGTCTGAAATGCTTGGGCTTCCTTTCTCAAAAGTTGTGCCGCTTTGATCGTCTATCCACATGGCACTAAATCCGAACGTAGATTCATTTTCAAATTTTCGATTGCAAGAGGTTCAATTTTTTATTTTTCTATGCGGACAGGTGTTGTTACCTAGTTTGTCGGGCCTTATATACATATACGGGGGTTTTTTGAACTTTCCTTCGTGATTTCGCCTCCTATATTTCCAGAGCAAAAATGGACTTCCGCCATTAACAAGGTCTTCAAGCTTCTACAGATTTCGTTTTCTCCGGTAACTTTCTTCTTTAACTCAAACGTTTTAATTTTATTTTGTTATTATGTCGACACCCCCACGCGTAGTCATTGATTTAGGCTCTACCGGCGACAAAATTATCCTTGAAACTGTCGAGATGGTGGTTTACTCACCATCGTCGGCGGTTGCGGCGATGTCAAAGGTCACTGAGGGAACAGTGACAGCGGCAACACCAGTCACGACGGTGAGGATGGTAGAATCGGCGGTGGAGACAGCTACGGGGTCAGAAGGGAGACCGACGTTAGAGTCGCTAGCGCAGGGTGCAAGCGGTATGGGTGGTCTCGACTTAAACGAACCTGTTGATTTAGATGTGGACAATGACGTGGACATGGATCTGGTGGAGGAGACCCTCCGAGGACCAATCGTCGAGAACGGGTCCCTTTGGCCAGGGACGACAATGAGATTCATCGAATGATTGAGGATGTGTCGACCGCGCCAAACGGTTTCTAGCACCTACCCGCTCACGTGTGGCCGGAGCCCATCGAGTTGAAGGTTTGTATACACCCTCAATACTGGACGAGGTCGACCTCATCAAGATGAGAAGCAAAGCTTAGTTTAGGTCGGAGGTGCTCATCTTTGCACCCTACCCGAGAGAGAGGATCCATTACCCGAGGGAGAGGATCCGTTTGCCTTTAAGGAGATAGGGAAATAGACCGAGAATTATTACTGTGCGGTACACTCCGGGGGAGGAGGGAGGGGATAACGGGTTGGTTTATAACCTGCCCGACACCCTTTATGGCTTTCAGCTGGAGTGGTTTTGGGCCAGCGACCAATGGTTGACTGACCATTTTTCGGAGTACCGATAACACCCAACCTCCTATATGATTAGTACCTGTTTGGGTACTATTTTTTCTTTTTACAGTTTTACAGTATACTATTTGCTCACTCAGTTTCGTAGCTTTGCCTCAGTGAAAGAGACCCAAAAGTTCACCCGTCAAAATCCGACTCCGTTGGCTAAGAGGAAAAATGAGATGAGTGGACGACTTAACTTCTTCCGTGAACAGAAATCGACCGACACGAGCTAAAGTTGACCTCCTCCTCGCAAGTCAACAAGAATCAAGTGGACACCATCTCGAGAGAACCACACCAGAGGCCAAATCGGCGAGCATGAGGGTCGGGTCAGTGCATGCGGCGGGGGCGATGTTGTCGTTCCTCCTACTGATCGATCGAAGAAGAGGCTGGCCTTGTCTTCTCTCGAGACCGAGACTGAGGACCAATTTCAGAGGAAGAAGAGGAAAGTTCTGAAGGAGAAAGGAGCTTCAGGGAAGAAGACCGGGCTTCAGAAGGAATCTGGGGCTTACATCCTTCAAGTCGGGTCAGAGGGCTATATCCTCCCGTCTCTGGCGAGGTGGATATAATAAAAAAAGACCAATCACTTGCTTATTCGCGCTTTCGGTTGCAGATGCGATTTTTTATGCCATTCTTGCTTTCGGTGGTCTCGGGAACATGGCCGATTTGTTAGATTTGCTGTAAAAGATTGGCTTTCAGATATGAACAATTCCATTTTGATCTGGCAATCATGTTTCGGTTAAAGTACATATGCTTGCAGTTTATTTATTTATGCAATCATACTCCTTGTCTTACATTGAGATAGTGTGGTTCGTGGTGTCTCGAACAGAAAGGTCACCTATAGGTTCCTTGTAGACTAAATTATTTGTTCACAGTTTAGACTGGCAGTGAGGCCCCACTTGGAAAAAGACTGTAGTGTATTCTTGATTCAGTTGATCTTTGACTGGAGAACTACACTAGTACTTATGTTAAGTATTGAACAGGACCACGAAAGGATAAAATTATGAGACTCACTGACCGTTGTTGTAATCTAGACCTTCAGTGATTGATGCGCTAAAGCTGTAAGATAATATAAAATAGACATATATATTTTTTACTTATTTATTTGATTTACCAAGAATGATTCCTATTCTGTTACGATGACATACTCGGTATTTTGGTAAATAAGAATATTTATATAGTGTGCTATTATAAATTATTTACGGTCACTGTGTCCTAGTGCTCTGGGTTGATGACGTCCCCAAAATAAGCTCATGAAGAAATATTATGTCAAGCCCTGCAGGCGGATGTGTTCCGACATAATGGTTAACGATCTGCGTGGTACTAGCTTCGGAAATAAATAAAGAAGTTGATTAATTATTTTGTCAGTAATTTAATTAATCAACGGACGTTATATGTTAAACATAGGGAGGTAACTCGATCAATCAGATTAATAAATATTAATCAAATGGAGGTTTGATTTAATTGATTAAATTGGAGCCAAATGAGGAGAGCAATAATAATATTCTAGTGGGATATATTATTATTTAATTTTATTAGTATTTTAGGAATTAATTTTATTCCATATTTAATATTCCAAGAGTTGGGGAATATTCCTTCTAGAATATTACCTAGGGTTAGGAGACTTGAAAGTCTTCTAGAAGGTGATGTTAGGAGGAAGGAATCATGACTCAGTTGGGATTAACTTGTGGAGTATAATTAGGATTCTTTAGCCTAATGGAATAAACCCATATTTGGCACCTCCTAAAGGTCCCTAATGAAGCCTATAAATACACCATGTCTCAACCTCTTGAGATGTACTTGTGAGACTCGATTTTAAGGTTCCAAGAGGAAGAGGAAAAACGAGTTTTACATATATTTGATTGTTTGGAAGATTCAATTAATCGCACCACAAAGATTAATTGAAGTAGTTGTTTAGGTAGTCTATTAGAAGACTTTAAGGTGATATTTATCAAGCCTTAAAGATCCAAATATTCCGGCCAACCACCACCGCCGACCGCCACCGTTCGCCGNCCCGCGCAGACAGCGACCATGCCCGGTGTTGGCGACTCTACGCGACCCCGTGCACGGAAAGACCATGACCCGCACAACACGCGCCCGCCGCCTGCCAGACCTAGTCTGCGCGCGCTTAGGAGAAGTGTCGCGCACACCCGCGTGTGCCCAGACGCCAGTGCCCAGTTCGCTCTGGCATAGAAGTACCGTCCAGCGCGCGTGCACCCGCGCTGATGAATAATCGTTTATCTCCTCAACTCGATTGCCTCGAACTAAGCTTTGCCACGGCTTAATCTCGACGATAGGTATGGACGACTCGATTATTAGCCTTATCTTCTCACAGTTTTCAGATGGTTCGGGTCTTAGCCTTTCCAAACTCGATTTGTATGATAAAACTCTCACGAATTCTAAGCACACGGTTTTGCTCTTGCGAATAATTTTTATTAACTTCAATGATATTAAAATCAAATGACAATAGGTAGATCTAATCATAGTCTAAGAAGAATTCCTAATGTATGGAAATAAATAAAGTCCTAAGGCAACTAAATATCTAGTAATGAAAGACTTACCAATTAACTAATAGGCACATGCCTTTTATTCAAATTCCTAACCAAACTAAGACTCCTAATATGCTTGGGAAAATTGGCCCTAGGCCTTCTAGAACCTCACGCGTCTTCTTGCGCTGCACGCCAACCGAAAACCCTAGCCGCGTCACGCGAGTCCTTGTCCTTCGAGGACTTGCGCTCATCCGCCGCCTTGCGCGCATCTGTGCCCCACGCGTCGTCAAACGCTCTCCGTGTGTGCCCGCCCTTTACGTCTCGCGCGTATTCGCCCTTCGCGCCTTCCCGCGGGTGAACCACATGCTAACCTCCTCACACCCTTCACGCCATCCGCTTCTCGCGTGGTCAAACCGCACGCGAGCCGCCCGTCGCGTATTACCCACCGCGTCTTCATCGTCATCCTCGCATCATGCCTTCTTGCGCATGTCGTTCCTCGCGCAACCCTGCCTCGCGCGTCCCCTTCCCGCGCGCCTTGTACGCGATCCACGCGTATCGCGTGCCTACGCATTACTCGCTTTCCTGGCACGCAGCCCCGGTGAGCCTCCTTCGCACAGCGTCGGCGGTTATCCCGACCCTTTGCGCGCCTTTTCTCGTGACTCGAGTGGGGTCGTCCTCGGGTTCAGAGGGGTCGATGACCACATATTCATCACGCGCCTTCCCAGCGTGCGACCCGGCCCAACAGCGACCAGCCCGTGGCCCAGCAGGCCCAGCACTCATGGCCCAGCGCCCAGCGCGACCAGTCCCGGCCCAGCGTACTAGTACCTGTGCCCAAGGACCAGACCCGGCCTGGTCTATCCCAGTTCGGTCCAGGCCTGACCCGACCAGATCCAGACTGGTACGACCCAGTTCAGCCCGACCCAGTTAGCCCGGTTCGTGCCCAAGATGGTTTCCAAGCTGTCCGAGGAGTCCGGTTCACATACCGAAGATCCGAGGCGATCCGTTCGTGATTCAACACTCGACTAGAGTCGACAAAGGCCAAACCCTTCAACCGAGTGGGTTGTGGTAGGCAGACGATCTCCATCAACGGAAATCAGAAACGTCTCTGAGTCGGCAAGAATTTTAAACCGTAAGTCCTAATCCTAACTATAGATTCCGCTGCGTTAGGATTTATTATTCAATAGATTTGAATGTGCACATTGGCGACGTTCCTAATAGAACCCAACACGATTTTCCTGAGAAATAGTTTGTCAATTGCAAGAAGTCGAAGCGCCCGAAGATTCTAAATGAGTATCATTTGCCTGGGTAGTTCTTTTAGGCGACCAAGATCTTGCTAGGACCCAGATGCGGAACTATACATGGGCGGTCTGTCGTATACTCAGTAGATGGAGATGCGGCGGGTTTCATCGCTCGGGCTCTGTCAGACGGGTCCACGCCCACGAAAGGACGAAGAAGTATGCAAAGAAGACCGACCCGGTGATCGACGAGCATAAGGTCTACATGTGAACGATCTGTTCTCTCGAGGACCAAGTGCAGGGGGAGATCAAGCTCCAGGAGATAGCGGTTCGAGAGACGACCATCCTGGTCTCCAACCTCAGCGACGAGAGGGCGTCTCATGAAGCGACCAAAAAGAAGCTTGAGACGGAAGCGACCAATCTCAAGCAAAAAATGGTGGCTTTGGAGGCCAAGGAGAAGGTGTGGTCCGAGAAGGAGGCAGCGTGGACAAAGAAGGAGTCTGATCTGGCCCGAGAAAAGGAGAAACTGCTGGCCCGACTTCAAGGTCTACTAGAGCCGAGCACCCCAACACCCAAACTTGAGTACGCAGATTTCTAGGACCAATTCCCGGAGGCGTTTACCAGGGATGTGGATATGTTGACTGCGTACAATCTCCTGTGGTAACCTAACGATTGAGGCACATATTGCTTAGTGTCGAGGATTTTTGCGAGATCTTTCGCCGTAAGGTGACTTCACATTTTACAAGAATAATATAAAATATTTTAAATAATTTTACATATATTATATAATATTTTAGGTGTTTTTAATATATTAAACGTACATGATTTATATTCTTTTATACAGATACATCTATATTGTTTACCCAATATATATAAATTATATCACATATTAACTTAACATCTTTAATTTATAATTATTATTTAATTTTTTTATCTCTATTTTTAATTTATAATTATTCTTTATTACTGAGACGTGTGCATCGGGCTACACACTAATTTTATTTTATTTAGTTAGAAACGAACAGACTAGTGTAAATTCATTGCTCAATGACATATCCTTCGGATTGGATTTTGATAATTTCTCCAAATCCTATTGTCAATCCAATCCAATTATCTACAACCATTCAATTGGGCTGTTTGGGTGGATTTTCTGTTAGATGTGTTTCGAACATAACGAAGGAGATGTTGCCTGTACTTGCAAACCAAACAGCCCAAGTTTATTAAATATTTGATACCAAGTTCGTTTAGAGAATTTTGACAGTCCCCCAAATTATGCAAATGGACTAAGTGATTTGTCCCATAAAATTAAAATTATACTGGCCCAATTCAAAAGACCTACCGAATTATACTGTTAATCGTGAACGTGTTTAGATCATAAAATGGATGAGGCGTACGGAACTCTCATTTTTAAACTTTATTAATTTGCATCTATTATCCATAACCTTCACAGTTATATTTGATGTACTTGTTTTAACGTTCACACGGGCAAAACTAATTTATCTTTTATAAAAACTTACGGTAACATATGATGAGCATTCCTTGACAAATCGTTCTTTCGACGATCTCAAATCGGTTTGACCCCTAGAGTTCCTGCAAAATATGCCGGGAATGTTTTCGACGGTAGACCTCCGACGATCAAGCCAGTTCTCAAAATATAAAGGAATAGAATGTGTATGAGTAAATTGTAAAGATTAGAGTGTGTAACATTACCTCTTCATACTCAACCAATATATAATTAACTCTTGACTTGTTGCTCAAGCTCTGCCCAATTCTACTACCCGAGTGGCAGGTCTTCCAACATTAGATCTTCATATACAAAAAATCATAGATCCTCATATAAGTCGTCATAGGTTCGTTAGACATGTTGTCAATAAGTCTTCATATATAAACAATAAATCTATCAATCAACTATTCTTAAGTCCCTTAGGTACGTCACCATCCGTCGACCTACAACCCTTTACATACTTTTAGAAATCCACCGACCTATTATTCACATGTCCCTTACCTAAACATACTATCAGTAGGTCCAGCAAACTATTGTCATTAGGTCCCTTAGATGCATTACCAGTAGGTCCCACAACCTATTACCCACAGACCCCTCACATATAAGTGTTACCAGGTCACCCCCATATACCGTCAATAGGCCTACATATGTAAGTTGCCCTTAGATCGGCATTACCACGAGCTAGCAAGAGGTCTTCACCTATATCCAAGCTACTAGATGTTATGACTGTGTTACCTGAGCTAATCAAGGTCAACTTACCTAAGCTACACGAGGGCCGACCCCACCGAGCTAACCCTAGTTGATTGTTCCGAGCTACTCTACATGTTATATCAGCTAGCCACCCCCCCAATTATAAAATGAGCTATTGCTTTTACGAGCTAAATATNTAATAATAATAATAATAATAATAATAATAATAATATCTTTGAACTCAAGAAGGTCTTGAACGACCTGGACTCTTGAAGACGTACATCGTACACTACACTAGTCTTTTCGCCTGTCCCATCTGTCACTCCCCTCGATTCTATACCTGGAGCTCATATATGAGCCCCTTATTTCTATTTTGATCCAACGATGATTCTGCCATGACCTAATCACTATAAAATCCCACCCATTTTGTACAATTAAACTTTCTACAATTTTAAATATTCTGTGTTTTCTGCAAAAAAATCTTTCCATGTGCAAAGAATCTTCCGACACTCTATTTATCAAACTCCGGTGACTTGTGTTACCACCTCTAGTGATCTTGATACCTTATTGTTATTTTCTTCTTCCACCGACGAACATGGGTATGTGTTTTTAGTGCTTATTTTCTTTTCTTCCTGTTATTTTTTTTAGTTGTTCATCTTCGTCTTTCTTATTTTGTTTCTAATATTTGCTTTTTATTTTTTAAGCTTCCTCGTTACCTAACTCTACTACCCTATCGCACCTCTTCAGAGTCTTACTAGTCTCTTGATATTATCCCCACAACTATCGTAGCTCAACCAATTAGGCCAACTCGTCATCTTATAGATGAGCCCGAAGAGAGGTCTCCTAGTATTCCTTTGCACATATCGTAGATACTTATCCCTCGACCTACCCTCTAGCCCTCCTGAGGAAGTCCCTCATTCTACCTCTGAGCTAAGATATCAACTGGCTCAAATATCCATAGACACCAGTCGACCTACCGACCAGGTCGTAGATCACGTTTTTGTTGTTGTCATGTTAATCCGAGCTAACCTACTTCTCTTCGCCAAGTAACCTGAGATCGGGTCTTCACGAAAATGTGAAAGCTCCCAGAAGGTTTGGGTTTGTAAAGCTCCAGTACTAGGCAGTTTCCACAAGCAACCTCCTGGGTTTTACACTTTTTTTGCCCACCAATTTCTCAACGGCCTCCGTTTTCTTCTTAGATACGACCTTCTTAGCCTTAGAAAATTATATTGTATGTCCTTGAATCATCTCAGTACTAATTCTATTTGTATAATGGTAGCTTTTATGATCCTTAGCTGTAGCAAGCTGCAAACCTTACTGCCAATTTCTTCTCTTATTTTTACGACCTCAAAATGCAAAAAGGTGTGTTCAACATGAGTGCTCGTAACCGAGCTGATTTTCTTGAAAACCTACCATCCAACGTCCCTCATTGTAAGACCAAATTCTTCTTTGCCAAAACTCTTCCAGGAACTTTTAACTCTGACTCAGAATGGATTGAAAAGGCCCCGTCCAAAAATTAAAACCCAAAAGTATTTTTGAGTTTCATGACCAGATAGCTGAGTGGAATCTCCAACCATACAACATAGATAAGCTCATGCCAAGTGTGGAGCTACGCTCTTACTTCGGGTTAACCTCCATATAGGCCCCACTCTTTGGCATTGGTATACGAACTAACAACTTCTTTATTTTTGCGACCTCTTTCTACTTGTGTTGGTGTCATCTCTTTTAGCAAACAAACTTATCTCTGGAGCTTAATTTTCTACAGCCTACAATAATAAGAAAATGCCTATCTTATGCCCGAGCTCCTCTACCAATTCCCAAAAAACTGAAACACCGTCTGCTCGTCACCATAAACCCACCAATGAACTCTTGAGGAAGATTTTTTATTCTCGGAAAAGACAGGCTCAAGAGGTTGAAAGCTCCTTCAAACGACCTAACGAAGCTACTCCTCACAAGATCTCCTGCGCCCTCCAATAGCCCACTGAGTTTACGACTTCCAAAGATCCCGTTCAGGCGTCTACCTGTTGTCCATCTTCTCACGAAGAGGAACATATCCTCGGGGATGACTCCAAGATGTGAATTAAGTATATCGTGCGACTATCTAAGATATTTTAATACTAGCTTTATTTGTCCACTTCCGACCCTAACATACTTATATTATCAAAATCTTTTCCTTTATCACTCGCAACTCATGTCTAGCCCTGCTCCTATCCTGCACGAGGCCATTGAGGGAGAGGCACCTTTTACCTTCGAGTACACCCAGCTCAAGAAGAAGTTAACGGTGGCCAAGAGCTCTGCTACCCAGGTTGATAAGCTCAAACACGAGCTAGAAATGACCTAGAGTTCTTTGACCCAAGTCGAGTAGCTAAGAGCCGACCTAGCTAAGCTTACGGAGGAAAAAAAGGCTTTGGAGGTGTCTCATGCTCTAGAAACTAAAGCTGACAAGGCCAAGGTCGAGCATATGAAGGAGCAGAGGAGATGGAAGCTTGCAAAGAGTCAGGGACCAACGTCCTCTCCTCGCAAGTGGGAGCTCGCTTCCTTAATTCATATCAGGATGAGCTACTGGATCATTTTTCAAATTCCATGCCTTTTCTCCAGCTGCTCGAAAATACCTTCATCTTGTTGACGATAGGACCCTAGGGCAAGCCAAAGATTGTGGCTATACTGGCGAGTTTGACGACGCAACTCTGATGGGTCGTTGCCGTCACACCTCTTAACAGTTTCTGAGCTCAAAGAGCTCGACGTTAAGCCATTACACCTCATAACAACACCCGAGCTCCAAGAGCTCGACCTTAAACCGTTACACCTCTTAACAACTCTCGAACTCGACCTTAAGTTGTTTCTCTTCTTCAAATTGCACGAGTTGTCCATAGTTCAAATTCCCACAGACGGCGCCAATTGATGAGAGATTCCCTCACGAACCGTTCTTTTGATGACCTCAAATTGATTTTGACCTCTAGAGTTCCTGCAAAACACGCCGAGAGTGTTCCCGGAGGTAGACCTCCGATGACCAAGTCAGATCTCAGAATATGAAAGAGTAAAATGTGTGTAATATATTGTGAAGCTTAGAGTGTAACCTTACTCTTTCATATCCAGTTCCTATATATAGTGAACTCTTGACTTCTTTCCCAAACTCTGCCCAATTCTACTGCCCTAGTGACCCGACTGCCCGAAGGTCTGTCCGGTCCTACTGCTTGTTTGCACAAGCTGCCCTAAGGTCTACCCGGCGATTATCATGTTGCCCGTAAGTCTTAGATCCTTCCTAGATAGTTCCTCCACGTGTAACCTTATCAGTAGGTCCACCAACTTACTATCCATGGGTCTTCATATACAAAGTATTCATAGGTCCACATATGTTATGTCATCATAAGTACATTAGACATGTTGTCGGTAAGTCCTCATATATAAACTATCACTAAATCCATCAATCTACTAATCATAAGTCCTTTAAATACGTCGATGGTAAGTTCACCGACCTACAACCCCTTACATACTGTTAGAAGGTCCACTAACATATTATTTGCAGGTCCCTTACCTAAACATACTATCGGTAGACCGACTTACTGTCCTTAGGTCCCTTATATACATTTCCAGTAGATTCACCGACCTATTACCCACAGGTCCTTCACGTATAATTGTCACCCAATCACCCTCATATACTGTCAATAGGTCTACATATGTAAGTTGTCCTTAGCTCGCCCTTACCAAGAACTACCAAGAAGTCTTCACCTATATCCAAGCTATGACCATGTTACCTGAGCTAATTAAGGTCAACTTACCCGAGCTACACGAGGGCTGCCCCCACCGAAAGAACCCTAGCCAATTCTTCCGAGCTGCTGTTATATGTATATCAATATTAATTTTTTTTAGATGACTCGACTAGATATTTACAATTAATAAAAGCTAATAATTATACAAACATGATTAAGTTGTTTATTTTGTAATGATAGTATCACATTAACGTTTACTTATACACTGCAGATAAATACAAATGTATCTAATAAGTTTCATAAAGAAGAATGTTAATTAATATTTAATACAACCTGACCGAATCCACCCCAAACTCTTAAATAATTATCCTTATATTATATATACTATATATACAAGAGGACAAAGCTTGGAATTCGCAAAATATAATTTACTTAAGCTTCCCAAACTGAAGCATATGCATATGATAGCTAGGAACAGAAGCTTCGTCAATCTTGCACGTTAAATTTAAAGCGTTGAAAACAAATCAAGTGGCTGACAATTTTTAATTAATTTGATAGATCCCAATATCATCATTCCCACTGTTGATGTCAGTTTTTATATTTTTTTTCACTATTTATCATTTATGCCGTATTAATACTTTATGCTAATATGAGTGAATTACCCCAATACTCCATTGTTGATTAGTTAAAAGAAATTGTTATATTACATTATGCATCATTGTCATACTATGATTGTACCATGTATTAGTCACTCTGCATAGGATATAAAATTATATACATAAATTCTTGTATGAGCCTATAGTTGTTAGTTAGGTTGACCAGACATATCTTTTTTTTAATAAATAAAAACATTTTCTTATACTATAAAATATTGTAATGTTATTTATATTATTCTTTCAATGTATGACATTTTAATTTCAACATGCATATTAGGCCCGCTGTTAGTCAGCAGTCTTAGTGAATAATTATATTTTGAATGTGATCGTAAAAACTAAAACCTCATTTACTTGGTGAAAAATAGATACTACTACGTATTATAAGATTATAAAACAACAAATTTGACTTTCAACGCTTAGCGTAACGCGCCTGTGATCCCCAACTCAACGACAAATGTATCACACCATAGTGGGTGACCGTGAGTTTAACAAAACCCGTGCTCCACAGGTCACATGCAGAATTTATATATGTGAGACTCCACACACACACACACTGACACTGAAACTGGAGACTGAAAAAAATCACAAAAAAAAAAAAGTGTCCCTTCATCTCTCCACAATGTCCTCCGCCTCCAAAAAGCACATCCTCAACACCCTCACCTCCGGCCTCGGCTGCGGCGGCACCTGCCGCCGCCCCAAGCTCTCCTCCGTCTTCCAGCCCCGCCCGCGCCACCACCACCACCACCGCCGCCGCCGCAGCCGGCAGCCTTCCTCCAGCTCGTGGGACAGCGCGACCGGCACGACGTTCTCCTCCGCCGTGGACACTCCGCCGCAGGCCTCTTCGGACACGGAATCGGACGTGCGGAGCCTGCGGGCGGTGCAGGGGTTCGGGCGCGTGGGCGGCGGCAGCGTCGCCGTGGAGAAGGAGTCGGAGGACCCTTACCTCGACTTCCGGCAGTCGATGCTGCAGATGATAATTGAGAACGAGATCTATGCAAAGGAGGACTTAAAGGAGCTCCTCAACTGCTTCCTCCACCTCAACGCCCCCTATTATCACGGCACCATTGTTCGGGCTTTTACAGAGATCTGGAACGGGGTTAATTCGGGCCGGGCCGGGTCACGTGACTTCTAGGTGACCGCACGTGAGCACCAACCGTCGGGGGTGGTGTAATAATTACTGATTAGTGGAGGAGTGGGTCCCGGGTTCGGGTGTAGGGAAGATCCAGATCCGGATAGTTAATGGGTTTTGATGGGTCTTTTNTTTAGCTTCTAAATCGAATGGTAATAGTTGACTAGGAACAAAGGAGATTCAATTTTCACAGAATTTTTGACACTATAGCAGCTAAGTTGGGAGGTAAATTGTAAATTTGTTGATGGAGGAGTCAAAAATTCTGTGAAAATTGAATTGCAATGTTTATTTCTAGTTGATTGTACTTTTATATTTATATATAATATATATATGTTACTGCTGTTTCTATTTGTGAATGCTGTTGGTTTTTGCTATTTGGATGCAAGTGTTGTACACAGTACACTTGTACTATGTGCATGGCGTGTGGTTTCTAATTTTCTTTTTCCTTGGAAAATGTTGAAATGTTATATGGGATTTTACAGTTTTGGTCCCTTTGGACATCTCTTTCTGGTCCAAATGATACAAGATTACAAGTGAACTTGGAAAATACACACACACACACATTATATGTTCTTTATATTACTTAGTTGTAAATTATGTTCAGATCCATACTTCCAGTAATTTCTTTTCCTGCGCCGGTTACACTGGTGGCTCGCCCGGGTCTACACTTTTNTCCAAAACGATGAAATAATAATAAACCAACAAAACAGAGTACAAATTACAAGAACAACCAGACAAAACACTAACAGCAGCAACACTAACCAACTAAATGTGCTAAGCACAAACAAAACCCTGCGCAGACTAAGACCCAGAAATGGAGAACCATAAAAATGGCCTAGAAGGGAAATAAGGGACAAAATAGTTGGTCTATTGGGCAGTATATAATACTGAGGCCCTGAGACAACCATTTGTCAAAGCAATACAACCTAGCCACTGCAAAATGCCTAGCTAGGGAAAAAACAGAGAAAACAACAAAAGAAAGAGAAAGAAACCAGACAAGAACACAGGAACACTTAGGCTACCAAGGAGAATTCTCTCCATTCAGAACATGCACCTTCTATCACCCTTCTCTCTGTTTGCATTTGATTTTTAAAGATCCAGAGGTTTCTGGATTTCCATAACCACCATAGAATGTAGGTGGTTAATTGGATCCTGTCCTCGGCTTCTTTATCCTTGTGCATTAGGCAAACTTCCTTCCACCAACTTCTGAAACAAGGTACTTCCTTTTGCTCATTTTGAATAGTAGTCCAAGTCACTGGTGACAACTTCCAAGTCATTCTAGCTCTCTGGCAATTGAAGAGGATGTGCTCAGTAGTCTCTATATCATCTCCACAAGCTTTGCAGATGCAGTCCATCTTCAGTCCTCTCTTGAACAGGTTTGAGAGGGAAGGCAAAATTCCAGAGAAACACTTCCAGATGAAGTGTTTAATTTTCTTCTTGATCTTTAGCTTCCAGCTGAATCTCCTCACTCTAATAATCCAAGAGCTTTGGCTGCTAGATTCTGGAATATCCAATCTCAAAACCTTCCTCTGAATCAGATTTTCATAAGTAGATGCAACAGTGAACTTTCCCTTCTTGTTGAAGCACCATGAGAGAGTGTCTCCCTGATTTCTGTCAATGGATGAGATTCTCAGGATAGCTTCACATTCAGCAGGAGAGAAGGTACAGTTGAGAAGGTCTTCATTCCAGTCATTTGTTCCAGGTATCAGAAGCTCCTCTACCCATGTTGGGCCAGCTGCAGTGTTTCCACTTTTCTTGGGTCTGTGATTATTCAAAGTAGGGATCCAAGGGTCCTCCCAGATTCTTGTGCCTCTGCCATCTTTAACAATCATACAAAAACCCTGCTCAAAAGTAGCATTTAAACTCATCCAGCTCCTCCAAAGCCAAGAGCAGCTTTGAGGAGGTTTGGTATCAAAGAAAGAGCTGTTAGGGAAATATTTATGCTTTAAAATTTTGCTGACCAGCAAGTTGGGGTTGGAGTGGATTCTCCAAAGCTGTTTTAGGATTAAAGACTCATTGAAAATCTTAATATCAGAGAAACCCAGACCCCCATGATCAGTGGGAAGAGTTAACATGCTCCATTTTTTCCAATGTATCCCTTTAGAAAGATTATCTCCTTTAGACCACCAGAAATTGGCAAAAAGTTTAGCAATATCAGAGCACAGGCCAGGGGGCAAGAGAAAGCAAGACATAACAAAGGTGGGAAGAGCAGAAAGCACAGCTTTAATCAGAACTTCTTTCCCAGCAGATGAGAGAAATTTGTTCTTCCAATTTTGGATTCTGTTCTTAACATTTTCAAGCACAAAAGAGAAGGCTTGTCTTTTAGATTGGCCAATACCCAGGGGCAGCCCTAAATATCTAGTGGAAAACTGAATTTGGATGCCATTAAAAAGTCTACAAATATCAAACTGCACAGACAGGGGAGTATTTTTGCTAAAAAAGATGGAGGATTTAGACAAGTTGATTTTCTGACCAGAATTTTTTAGATAACAGTGGAAGATTCTCAGAATTTCAACAGCCTGGTCCGGGGAGGCTTTACAAAAAAGGAGGGTATCATCAGCAAAGAATAAGTGGGAGAGCTCAGGACCTGATCTAGAAAGTTTAAGCCCAGTTAAAGTACCCTGTTGGATGGAGAGATTCAGAAGGGCTGAAAGCAACTCAGAGACAATTATGAAAAGGTAAGGAGACAGAGGGTCTCCTTGCCTTATACCTCTAGTGGGAGTTACATGGCCACACTTCTGCCCATTTAGGTTAAAAGAGAAACTGGAAGAGGAGACACAGTTCATAATCCAATTAATAAAATGTGCATGGAACCCCATTCTCATCATAACAGCTTTTATACAAGGCCACTCAATTCTATCAAAAGCTTTTTCCATATCCAGTTTAAGAGCCATATAATATTTAGAACCAGTTCTATGTCTATTCAGAAAATGCATGGCTTCTTGGGCAATGATCACATTATCTAGGAGTTGTCTGTTGGGAATGAAAGCAGCTTGTGTATCAGAAATGCAAAGATGCAAACAGTCCCTAAGCCTTGCTGCTAAAATTTTGGAAATAATTTTGTATGCAACACAGCAAAGGCTTATGGGTCTGTAGTGCTCTACTCTAGTTAGATTTTGAATTTTTGGGACAAGGGTTATCAGAGTATGATTCCAGGATTTAGAAATGAAACCAGAGCTGAAAAAACTAAAAATAGCATCACAAAGACTTTGTTTAATAGTGTTCCAGTTTTTTTGAAAGAAAAGAGGGGTCATACCATCATGCCCAGGGGCTTTGTTGGGGTTCATGCTATCTAGAACTCTCTTCACTTCCTCCTCTTGAACATTGGCTAGCAGTCTGGTATTCATTGAGGGGGTAATAGCCGGTTTGATACAACTCAGGAGCTGGGAATCAATATCAGGCCAACTAGATGTGAATATCCCTTTGTAGTAGTCTGTAAGACATTTTTCCATGGAAGCTTGTGAGTCACACACTGAGTTGTTTGCACTGATTAATCTGCTGATAGCATTGCATTTCCTTCTTTGGGATGTGTAAGCATGGAAAAACCGAGTGTTTTTGTCTCCCTCTTTCAGCCAGTGGAGCCTAGATTTTTGACTCCAGTAGGATTCTTCCTCTTTGTTTAGATCATCAATTCTTTTCTTGAGAGTGTTCCACTGACTCCAATCTCTGTTGTTTCCCAGAAGTCTCAACTCTTCCATTTTTCTTGTGGCTTCTTTGAGTTCCTTTTCATTTTCAGATTTAAAAGTTGCACTCCATTTGAGCAGAGCTATTCTGGTGGCTGCCACTTTTTGATGGAATTTGGTCATTGAGTGACCATTTGGAAAGCAGTTCCAGGCTTCTTTTATGATGTCACTAACTCCTTCTCTCAGCAGCCATCTTTTATCAAAGACAAATCTCTTTCTGAAGTTGGAAGCATTCAAACCAGTGGATAATAAAAGGAGGCTGTGATCAGATGAGCTCATAAAGATGTTTGTTGCTTCAGAGTTTGGGTAAGAAGTCATCCAGCCCAAAGGAGCATAGAACTTGTCCAGCTTCTCCTCCACACTGTCCTCTCCTACTCTTGAGTTCCACCAGGTGAATTGGTGGCCTTTAAGCATTACTTCCTGCACACCCATGTTGGCAACAAAATTTTTGAAAGGCCAGAAACTGCTATCAGATCTTCTTCTTCCTCCCTTTTTCTCATGCTGGTAACAAATGTCATTCCAATCGCCTCCTATGAGCCATTTATCCCCCCATTTTGATTTAGCTGATTCCAGATAAAGCCTTTGACATTCTCTCTCCTTTTGGTCAGTACTGAGGTAAACAAATATAATCCATTCCTTCTCTTGAAGGCTGCTGTGTTGATACTCCACTTCCAGGCAGAATTTGTGGGAGATGACTTGAGCAATTTTTATGTTCTTGTCCCAAATCAATAACAGGCCTCCACTTAGGCCAGTGGGGTCCACAGACAAAAATCTATCTACACATCCAAGCTTTCTACAGACTGTCTTCACAAACTGACTGGTTTGCCTAGTTTCACAAACAAAAGCAAACCAGGGGAGGTGGAGCTTTAGAGCCTCCTTGAGTTGGGGAGCTGTAGAGGGTCCTCCCAGACCTCTACAGTTCCACACCATGAACTTCATTTGGGGGTTGGGAGCCACTCAAGGCTGGCTGCCTCCACCTGTTTGCTCGAAGAAGGAGATGCTTCTTTCTTTTGCTTTTTTGAATCCTGGTTTTCAGAAGAGGGAAGGATGGGCTGATTCTCAGATTGAAGTCTTCCCCTTTTGTTGCTTTTTGGCTGTTTGGCTTTCACGTCAGCACCTTTAGAGGAAGCTGGAGTCTTCCTGGTCCATTTTTTCCTTTGCTTACTCACATTTGCTTCAGGGGCCAGCTTTTGAGGCATTACTGTCTCCAACTCCATATTCTGGGTATGAGCTTCCGGGGGAATTGGAAGACCAGCTAGATGCAAATCAATGTCTTGGTTTGTTAGAAGAAGGATAGGATCCAGGTGAACTGATTCTATCAGGTGGGTAGGGGGTATCTTGGTAAGGGCAGGTTGCTTTTGATTTCTAGAGGTAATGATTGGAGGGGGTGGTAGTGGGGCAGATAATGCTAAGTCATGTTGATGGATGGGTGTAGGGGTAGATGATTCTGGTATCTGAGCTAGAGGGGATTTGGTGAGTTTATTTTGGTGGGCACTGTTAGAAGCTTTAGAGCCACTTCCAGAGTTTAGACCAGGTGAAGCTTCATCATTGTGGTAGGATGGGCTAGAGGTTGGGGTTTCTCGTTGGGATGGAGAGGGAGCAGTCTTAGATTTGAAAAAGAAATTTTCTGCCACTTTGAGCCAATCCCCATACTGCCCCTCTTGGAGTTTTCCCGGGTCTACACTTTCACTGGCCAAACAATGTGAAAAAATCAGCTGAAGAAACAAAAACAATTTTATTTTTTATTTTATTCTTTCTTTATTTTTTTATAAAAATATGAGATAATTTTTAAAAATAGTGCCATAATAGGAAAAGTAAAACTAAGTTGGGGGTTATATGATACCTTCTTGACATGTTTTGTATATCAAATCTACTCCCCATTCAACGGTAGTCAAATATCAATATTTTTTTTTTTCGATACGACAATTAATAATCTCATACATAGATAAAGAGACAACACAAATTACATAGGGTCTCGAGAGACCACAATCCAAACAAACTGGATATGAGGACTGCGACGAGTAGCCTAGAAACAAAAATAACTAACAAACTCCCAACAGGAGAAAACTAAACTCCCAACACAATAAAACTAAACTGCCACGAGTGGAGAATACAAAATACACACTCCCAAAGGGAGAGAAAAGAAACAAAACACATAAGAAATACAACCAAAAGAAAAATACTATTAGATAAACTAACGCCCTCTCCTCCAAAAGTCGAGTCCCTCGGACTCCTCAAGCAAGTCGACAACAAAAGCAACCTCGCAAATGGGATGGAATCCCGATCCAACACAAGGTTCTAAAAACTCCACAAGGGCTATCTAGAACCGGATCAAAGACGCAACCTAACCTAGGAAATCATTACCAATTAGGACCACAAAGATCACACCCTACCAACTCCGGTCGGCTAGCGACCGCAGCCCACTGAGAAGCCGCCCCCGCCGGCTGCCTCTAAGCACCCAACACCAGAGTAGAAAGGGATCGGAGAGGTAGAAATTGGACCTCGAGAACACCAACTACCACCAGCAGGCCACTGCTCCTGCCACCACAAACCGTCCACCAGTCGTCGCCCTCCTTCCCACCATGGCAGCCACAGGCTTGAGGGCGAAGTCCAGCAGGGAATGAAAAAACGGCGACCCTCGCCAGAGGGAGAAAGCCCGCCGTTGGAGGAGAGGCCCGCCGGCGGGTTTCTATTTTTTTAAAGGGGGAACGAAAGGAAAAAATAAATATATATTTCGAATTCAATACCTAGTCAAATGCTTACCACTTATATAGTGTTTCTATATCACAAAGTAGGTATTCTATATAGTAAATTTATTTCTCTATCATTTTCAATTTATTTATTTTTGACCTTCATACGATCAAAGTGTAAGAAATTTAACGGTATATTCATAACTATTAGGCGGAATTGAATAAACCTTAAATACGTAATTCTATTACTTCATAAAATATGAATCTTGCATAAATTAATTTTCACATAGAACTTAAAAGAATCCAGGATTATTAGTCCTTCCTGATTTCTTGTATGTATGATTTTGTTACTCTCCAATAATGTGGTACTTTCTCCTGTGTCTCTCGTATTTCACAAACCCTTGATGTTGAGAACTTTAATGAGTCAAGAGAGAAGGGCATATAGTAGTATATAAATGAGGAAACTTACAATCCTAATTCTACTAACATTCTTCATGTTCTAAGCTAACTTATTCTCCAAATCGAACATCACAAATTGGACTCTTAATATTAGAACATTAATATTTCATAAAATATATATTCACCTTAATTAAACTTGACTATTAATTCAGTTAGATCCAACTAATTATAGGTCCACAATAATTGAAGAATATAAAGTATTCTTATATTCTCCCACTTGGACCATATAAGTGTTGAATCCCAATGAACCACTTTAAGCACGCACTTTTCATCAAATTTATTATTGAATACATATATCTAAAAGCTTAAAATCAAATAGAAATTAATCAAGTCATGGCGCTCACAAATCTTCGAGCGACATGATCCCTTTCATGTACCACAAATCATTTCTAATTCAACTTTACTTTAATATGGAATAAACTATTCGTACCATAACCAAGTCATCTAACTTTTATGTATATACTATAAAATTAAATATCGATAATGATGATATTGTATGTGAAGAACCAAATATCAATAATTGAATTCAATAAGTATCAAAAGCATTACTTGAGCAATTACATTCAGTACCAGTCAATACAACAAGGCCTCATTTGTATTTCCGCTTTTCTTTATATGTGTAGCGCCTGTTTGATCTTCTTTAGAAAACTCCAAGTTTTCAGAAATAATTTGAACTTTCAAGAACTTTTCAACTTTAGAACTTTTCTCGGGAACTACTGAAAAACTCTTTCTTTGTCGAACTTGCTGAAAATACTTTTCTTTTCTTTAAAATCTTAACCTAAGTCTCACACTTAAGTTGTTAGAGAATTCAATTCCCAAACTTTTATCTTGCTTCTTTTTTTTGATCGTTAACTTTTATCTTGCTTCTTAATTTCTCGAGACATAATAAAACTTGTAATTATATAAGGTCTCAACACATTGTAACTATAGCATCAATCTGAGCTTATGAAATAAACCGAAACCAAACATTCAGTTTAGAAAGTTTGCGGAAGCATAAAATCATTAATATAAATTTGACCACTCTCGCCCTCTTGTGTCCGCCGCCAGTTGCTCTACCTGAAAAGTGTTAATTGTGGGAGGTGAGCAAAATACTTGGTCACCGTGGGAAACCATACTATGCGATTATTTAGAATAATAATACAAACCATGATATTAGCATGAAGCATGAATAAACTGTTATGGTTTTCCATGCTGGAACACGCTAGCGAGGCAGTCCATCCCACGGATCGATATCAAATATCAAACATGTACAAACATGATTTCAAATACACCCTAAGCATGCTCCTAAAGAGTGGACTGAGAAGTACCTTGAAATCGAGGCTTTGATTCAATCTAAGTGATCTTCTAGTCTGTGTCCCGACCACGTTTGGACGTTGGATGGACGAGGATCTACCAAACGGTTGCAAGGAGCAGATTGCGTATCGTCTTCTCCAAACCCCTCACGTTACATTCTCCTCACGATGGTGGATGAAAGTCTGTCCCACATTCTGTAGTGCGTTAGGGTTCAATTCGTGCACAATCCACTCCTTTTATAGAGGTCCTTGGGCCAGACTAGGGATCTCTTAGAAGGTATAGGGTTTGGGCTTCCTACGGGCCCAAATTCTTATGTTCAGCCCAAAACAAAATTTGGCCCATAAATATTAACTCATTCCACTAGAGAATTAATATTGCACTCCCGTCCTAGTTCGAACTGAATCAGGGCTTCTATTAGACTCGATATAATTCTCCGTGTTTAAGATATTGCACGTCCATTAATTATTAAAGCTTTAGACTAATTTAATTAATTAATATCTTTATTCCTTAAGTAGTGCCACTCAACCTTATTATCGTACAGATTAAATCCACATGCAGGGTTTGATACGATAATCCTTATGAGTTCCTTAAGGGGACGTCATCACGGTGCCTTAATGCCGATAAATAGATATCATGAAGATAATGTCGTTACCCAAGATATGGAGCATATTGAACCAATACTTGGTTCTCACACATGGTAAGTCAAAGTAACAAACAAATATCCCACATATCTAAGTATCACAGCTAGGGTTAAGAATTAGCAGAGTCACCGAGACCTTGGTTCTTCATGAAAGTCAGAACAGAAGAACACGTCTCAATTGTGATCCCTTCAATGCGACGCAGCGCACTAGTATAAACCAATAGCCAAGACAAGCTATATCCAGTTTATACTACAACCTAAATCGATAGTCATGTCCATAACTATCTCAGTTGTGAATACCATTCATATCATATAAGGAACTAACAATGTAATCTTCTATGTGATTACTAACACACCACATTGTCTACAATATAAGATAATAGGACATTTAGCATACAATCAATCATAAAGAATGCAACAATGTGAAAACATTTATTTCAGTCAAATGGAAAATCGAATAAATACAATCTAAAAGCTCAAATAAAAGTTTGCAGTACTTATACTCCAACATCCCCTCACAGGCGTTTCCTGTCACAGGCAGGGTTATCTGGTTCGCCCCTAACAGGTAGTGTTATAACTTATTTTCCCCTCACAGCCACTGTCCCTCACAGGAAGAGTTAACTGAATGCCCCTCACATGAGAGAATACTCATAAAACATACCTCAACCATAACATCATGCGATTATCAAGAATAATACATAATATAGAAATCCCCACCTTAAAGCGGATGAATGAATATACTAATGTCTAAATAGAATGCTCAAGGGCTCGACTCCTCGAAGTCTATAATTTAAGAAATTTAAATTTTATAAATAACTCATTTTTCTTTAGGTAAAATAAATTACCAACTTAAGTAAAATTCATTTATCTTTAAGGCTTCTTGACTTAATTAATAAATTAATATAATTTTGAAACTCTCGGCTAAGGGTAAAATAAAGCTCGAAAAAAGGTTCTCAAAACTAAAAAATAAGGTTCAGCCCGAAAATGGGTTCAAAGCTCGAACACGGGTCGATGGCACGCGGTTCGGTGCTGGTTGAATCCGGCTCCGGTCTAACCATTACTGGTACTGGTCGTCTAGTTCGCAGATGGTCCCAGGTCGCCTGGACGCTACCCTGCTCGATGCAGCTCAGCACTGTCTAGTACGCTGCGGCTCGCCCCTACGCCCGGCCTTAGGGAGACTTAGGTCTTTGCCGCGGGGACCTTGCAACTGGTATGGGTCGCTGGGATATGTCACAAGTGCTGAGACCTGGGACCGCACGCTATCCTAGGAAGTCACGTGTATACTTGGCGATGATGGGCTGCTGCTCGTGCACGGGACAATGGGTCGTCTGCAGCACAACACGGGGCAACCAAAAGTGCTACGACGCGACACGATGCGCGCGGAACGCTGCGACGCGCACGGCCCGCCAGCGACACGAAAGCTGCCAGCAGACGCGGAACGCTTGCGCGTGGTGTATCAGCGTCGCCAGGGTCGCGCTTCTCGGCTACACGAGCAACAACTGCTGCCCGGCACGGCTCACGCCTGGACTCGGCACCACCAGTGTGTTGCGGCTTCTCGACGAGGTACAAGCCAGATGGCTTGAGGGTTCAAAGGATTTCAATAACATAATTTCATAGGCTCTAAAAATTCATGGTTTCAAATAAATTAAGACATCAAATATGGGGTGAAAAATACTCAAAGGCATGGCATGCTTAGGCTTAAATTCCCTTGGCTTAATGAACATAAAAACTCAAGGTTTTTCTCAAGGCATCCAAGGCTAAAATTTCATGGCAAGAAAGAAAGTTCCAACTTCACAATTTTTCACACAATTTCAAAGCTTCAAGAATCAAATATTCTTACATAAAGCATCATAAAATCTTCAATTTTCTTAATAGATCTAAGCATAATTCTTGGGAAAGAATTAACATGACTTTGCTTAGAGATTTTTACCTTTCTTTTTGTATTTTGAAGAAGAGGCTTTAGAATCGGATTTGGACTTGGAGGCTCAGCGCGGATGCTCGCCTCGTTGCTCTCGGACTACTCGCTAAGGGTCTCGGCTCCGCATCCTCTCGGTCGCTGCTCCTTGGTTTCTCTCTTGGTGAGGCTCGCGCACGGATAATCTCCCGGGTGTTAGCCTCGGTGCGCTCGCGGTGGGGGATCGGGTCTTTTCGCCAGGAAAGTTGATGCTCAGATTTTTACCGGGGAGATGGAGGATGTTTTGAGAGAAAAATGCTTGGGAAAAGTCGTGGGAGGATTGGAAAGGATTTTCGTAAATTTTTGCTAAGGAAAAATAAATAGCTCTTTTGAAGGCTTAATTAGAAGTGGCTTAGGGAAAAAGTTAGAGGATTTGATCTTGATGGAACTACTACCATATTGGGGAATTTTGGCCGAAAATAGAGAGCTCCTTTGGGCTTGAATTCGGTCAAAATTTGAAGAGAGAAAGAAGGTGTTTGGCCGAGAAATTGGTAAGATTATGGGGTTACAACAAGACTAAGTAAACTTACCTTAAGTGCTCACTTAAGAGGATTGGAACTTTTGAATAAACTTGGGGCTTTTACCTTCAAAACATGGCTAGGTTCAATGTCTTGGGGGAATACGATTTGAATTCAAATTGGCCGAAATTTCAAGGTGACAAGGTAAAAAATTTATTTATTTTTGCTTGGAAAAAGAGTTAAAACAATGGCTAACAAAAATAGGTTAAATTTTAACAAAAATTGGAATGATTTTTGAACACTTAATTATAGATTAATAACTTAGGAAAAATTATATAGATTATGACATCTACATAATTTCAATGAGCTTATTAGACTTAATCGAGCTAACAATTAAATGATATGAAAATGCATGCATGAGAATAAACTGAACTTGCTCTTATTAAACAAACGAGGCACTACAATATGCCTTTAAAAGGCCATAGGAAATACCCTTTTAGTGGATCCGCTTTCATGCAATTAGTATTAAAAGGCTCAAATAATACTTTCTTTCTTCACTTCTACTTTTACGACCAAGTTTTCAATTTTATGTGATTTATATCTTTTGAATACTTGTCATTCCTTGAAATATTATTACTACAAAGCTACAATAATTCTTAGCATCTTGGACAAAATGTCAACATTTTCAAGTCCTAAGATAAAGTTTTGTAGCCATAAATTTCGAATTGTTGCCTCAAAGCACACCACAAACTCAACCCTACATCGTGGAAGTTGCGATGATGGACTTTGTTCCACTTTTCCATAAATTTTCTCCTTTGGCCATTATGAGCGAAATTCTGAATTCGAGTATCCAATTATAAAAAATAATTAGGATTTCCTTTAAGGTAGCATGTGTTCTCTAATACCTTGTAAATACAAAAAAACATTATTTGCAACATTTAAACAATCATTTAGGGATTACTTTTACATTTGTTTAATGTACCAACAATAAATATGTTATCAAACCTATTATATGTTCGTCTCACTTAAGACTCCTAATAATTTATATATAAGGAATTTTCTCTATCACTTTTCATCCCGTTCACCTTTCAGACATTTATTTTAGACTCAATGTGTCTCTTTCATAAATTGGAATTACTATTACGAAACAACCATGCTTTCTAAATATCTCCAAAACTCTTGAATTATGAATTTTATGAGATAAATTTTTTAGTCCCTGTGATCTATTTCAGAATATTTTTATTCGAATTACCAAGCACGTTTCACCCATATTTTTATTTCATAATTGTTCAGAGAGATAATACTTTACTTTGTGCAACATGTGCACATTAGCAACTATCAATATGTAATCGACATACAGAACTAAAATAACAAACCTATTTCCACTGTCATTAATGTAGATATACCGATTTATGATATTCTTTACAAAAGCATGAGCAGCGATGATATCATTGAACTTAAGATACCATAAACGAGATGCTTGTTTTAGTTCATATATTGCCTATTCAACTTACTAACTTTTTCACCTTCATGTGATCTCAAAACTTTTAATTAGTTCATGTAGATATCCTTTTAAGTTTTCCATTTGGAAAGGTGATCTTTATGTCTATTTTGTAAGCTCAAAATCATACAAAGCAACTATTGTCATTACTATCCTCAAAGAACATTTGTTTTAAACAAAACAAGATATTTTCTTGTAGCTAATGCCTTCCTTTTGGGTGTATCATTTACCAACAAGTCTAAAATTATATCTTTCGACATTGCCTTTAGAGTCACGTTTGGTTTTGAAAGCCTACTTACACCCAACTCTTTTAGACCCTTCAGACAACTTTACAAAAGTTTAGATTTTGTTGTCATCCATTAACTTTAATTCTTCTTTCATGGCATTGATCAACCTTTTCAGAATTTTCACTTTTCATGGCTTCTTTAAACAACATTAGATCTAAATCCATGTTCAAGTCACATTCACTTTCAAGATAATAAACCATGTAGTCATTAGAAATAACAAGTATTTTTTTCTCTTATCGACCATCTCACTATAACTTCATTATATGAATTACCGGAAACTTGTGATTCATCAACCACATGTTGTTCTATAATCTCTTGATTGCTTGTGATTGATTCATTATCAAGTAAGTTTGGATCATTTTGTTAGTCTTATAAGTTGCATGACGGTGCTGCAACTAGAAGAATAACAATCGTTGATAGATTCTCGGGCTAGGACAATTCAACCCGAGTTTAATCGACATCCACACTTCGCAGTTCTAAACTCCCACTGATTTAGATTCTCGGGCTAGGACAATTCAACCCGAGTTTAATTGACATCCATACTTCGCAGTTCTAAACTCCCACTGATTTTATCATTTTCAATGAATCGATCATTGTCGAAATTAGATTTTTTCGAATAACCAATGAAAAAACAATTGCTATCTTAGGATCAAGTTTCTTTTCATATGAATTATATACTTTTACTTTCGCTTGACACCCCCAAACATGAAGATGCCTCAAGGTAGGTTTCTTACCCTTCCATAGTTCATAAGGCATTTTAGGAACTACTTTACTACGAACTCGGGTTACCCAATATGCAGCAATAATGCATGCATCCACATAGAAAACGTTAATGTTGAAATACTCAACATACTCCTAACCATATCCTTTTTACATACGGTTTTTCTTCTCAGAAACACCATTATGTTGAGGAGTCTCAGGCATAGTGTATTGCACACAAATATTTTAAATCTCAAGAAACCCTACAAATGGACTAGGACATTATCCTCTTTCATTGAACTTACAATAATATACAACAATTTATTAAGATGTCACAACTTTTACTTATTTATCCAACTACATTTCCATCTCATCCATGTTATCTTTAGATAGTCCAATGATTGAGTCTTTTCATGTAGTAGATAAATATAACTATAATATGAGGAATTATTTTTAAGGGTGATGAATTACTTTATACCACTCCACAAGGGAACGTCGAATAGACCACAGAAGTTAGTGTGAATAAGTTATAAGATTTTAGTGCTTCTATTGGTTAATCTCTTATATGTCTTGTTTTCTTTCTTTAATGCATTCACACATACATATTGACACTAAAATCCAAATGATAAATGGTTTCATTTTTCACAATTCTCAATAACTTTTCTTCGGATATGTGACCTAATATTTAAAGCCATAACAGAGTAGAATTTTCATTATATGCATTACGTCAAACCACAAAATAAATATGAGATACATAAGTAGTTGCACAGAATCGAGGCACCAAGTATTATTGGAAATTTTAATATATTTTATTCATAACATACGAAAATTTAATGTATATCTTTCTTTTCGAATCAAGATTTTGTTTTGGGCAATCTTTACTGAGGAACCTAACTTTTTACAGAACTAATAACTAATATTTTTAATGATTTGACTTGTAAAAACTTTAAGTAAGTCAGTCTCCTTTTATTTGCCTTTACTTCTCATTTTATATATCTTACTATTATTAACTCCCACATGAGATATAAAGTGAATTGAATCTTCTTTCATCTCATTTATTCCTTCCCTTTCCTGCACCGGCATAACCTTAATTTCCTTACAATCCTATTTATCTTTAGTGGTGTTACAATTCATCTAGGATTAGCCAAACTCGACAGGTAGGAAGTTCATGATGAATAGAATCAGAAATGAGTTTGTCGCATTCATTCACATGATTGTAAATTTAGATGAGATGTTGGACATGTTGGTCACGAGATCATGGATGGAGCAGAATAAGTCAAACCTTTATAGTGGCGAGCTTGCTAAAGAAACTTTCTACAATAGACTTCTTTGCAATTTTCACTGGAGATAGTTCCTTGAATTTTATTTATGAATTCTTTTGCATTGTCAGCCTTTGATATTGAAGTCATAATGTTATCTGACATGATTAACTTAATAAAATTCAAACACAACCTATTTGATCAACCCACATGCCCTACGAAGAGTTATCACTACTTTAGAGCTCTCATTAGTAATGGTTGTGGGCGCTTCATCAGTAATTAGAGTCTTATTCAAATTCATTGAATCCAACCGAAAATGGATATGCTCAAACCATTCATTGAAGTGCGGTCAATTAAATTTTTTCAACCATAATACTTGACGGAAAACCGAATTTTTGAAGACTGCAAACTTTAATACATGTTATTTAATTTAAGCTTTGAGAGAAAATTAATGAATTCAGAAATCTTGTAAATTATATAATTAAATATACCTTTGGGAAATACTTAAATATATCATATATTTGACTGATGCCGAAGAAGAAATATCTTTGATAGAAATTATATGTATTGTGATTAATTAGCAGTTATCTTTGGACGAACACACTAATTAACCTAACTTTAATTATAATCACTCTTTTATACAATAATCCTTGATAGAAATTATACGAACTTGAGTCAACTAGCGGCTATATTTGGACAAACACGCTAATTAACATCACTTTGCACGTTAGTATATTATTTGTTTATGTAATCAATTTAAAATATGTAAATAAATTTAAAACTAAATAGTATATAAATATTTTACAAAATATACACACATGTTTTTTTTAGAATTTAATTTTGTATACTAATTAGACAACTTTGATTTAGCAAATGCCTAAAACTCAATCCCTTCTATAATCAAGATTTTTCTAATTAGCATTATAAGGATTTATTGTTTGTTTAGCATATTCTGTAATGAAAATATATTACAAGAATTTCATTATAGAAAGAAATCAAAAATGGTTGCCAATAATATACAAATAAATTCTAAAGAATAGTTAATATATTTCATTTTATATTTTTTACCAGTAGTAATACTATTTAATGTATATTGTTATTATCTATTGAATGATAAATTATATTAATTTGAAGAATAATTTATTTTTTATATATAACAAAAAAAGCTTAAGAAAAAAATATATTGACAAAGATTAATTCACCAACTTGATTTTGTCTGATTAATTGGAAGAACAAATTCTACCTAACTTGTTACGATTTTTTATAAATATTTTTGGACAAAAAGTGAATTTGTGAAAAAAAATTAATATTATAGTTAGAATTTAAAATATGTTGTAATATTTATCTTGACCAAAATATTATCAACATGTATTACATAAAACCAATCTTGTAATTTATTATATAATATATCAATGAAATTATTGCAGATATTAATAAGGAAAATAATATTTTTTTATCTTATCTGATTTGATCTTATTTGAAATCATGTATATGGAAACAATTAATGCATATATTTGAAAAGTTTCCAAAAAAGGACATGCATTAAATGCTCCTAAAATTTTTTACTACTATTTTTAGTAAATGATTATTCTTCATATATATATATATATATATATGGTCACACTTCAGTGAAAATGGTGCTCAATGAAAGAAATAAGAATACATCATATCTATTAGATCGAATGATCCAACGATACAAAAAAAGTTATAATTATACATTCATTAAGGGTATTGCGTTAATTTTTAATACATAACCCTACTCCACATTAATAATCTGCCAACTACCAACCTACTAAGTCAATAAATTCGAGACCCACACCCACCCCACCCCACCCTCTTCGTCTCTCTCACACATACAGCCACGCACAACATAGACAACACACACGAAACACACACACCGACGATTAACAGTCGCCGCCGCCGGTCATCTGCCGAGCACCGTCAGTGGCCATCCAGACCAGCAACAGCCACCGTCATCCTCAGCCGTCGTCGCCCTCTTCAGCCGCTGAGAAGCCCCGAACACCGCTGGCACAAATCACTGCCACCCCGATTCTCGCCAAAGCACGTCGGCTTATCTAGCGCCGTTGATGTGGACGCCAATGCCATCGACGTGCGGACGCCGGCGAGAGAGCTGCCTGTGATTTTTTATTTTTTTTTGCAGATTGAATTCCCGTCGGAGGTGTGTGTGTACGTGTGTGGAGATGTGTGTGTGTGTGTAACGTGCGACGGCATCAGTGAGGTCCGTTGGCGGCCAAATCAGACTCAATGAAATTGGGCATGCATTTGAGAATTTGATAAATTCAAAGGACTTAACTACAATTTTGGAATTTCATTAAATGCAATTCAATCCCATGGGCCAAATCTACAATTTTTATAAATTCAATAAAAATATTATATTTTATTTAGATTTAGCCAGACATAAATTAAAATTAATAAAAATAAAAAATAGTATAAAATATTTAATGCAAAATAATAAAATAAAAAATTTAATAATAATTATTTTTTATAATATAATTAATTAATAAATAAAATATTATTTAGATAAATCCAAGTGTTTCGGTTCGATTTAATGTTAATATAAATCACGATGCATATTATTGATTGTCAGACTGCATATTAGTGTTAGACCAGATGCACATTAGTGTGTTCGATATTGCAAATTAACTAGACGTGTCCATTTGCCGGGCCAGGTCGAAACCCGGCCCGGCCCGCCGGGTCGGCGGTTCACTGTGTAGTGAACCGGGCCCGGCCTGCTTGTAACTAAGGGCCGGTTCACTGAACCGGCCCTTAACCGCCGGGTCGCAAACCCGGCGGGTCGAGTCGGTTCCGGGTCGGGCCCGGCGGGTTTGCGGGTTTATTAATTTTTTTTTTTTACTTTTTTTGTTATTTTAATGTATATTAATGTTTATTTGAATAAATAGTTTGTATATACTTCGAAAATATAAGTTTTTGAGTCTGTTTGTCTATATCATTTCAAAATGAAACAAAAATAATGATCGGGCGTCAATTCGTGGAACCAAACGGTTAACGGTGTTGTATTTTATTGAGTATGGCGGAGAAGTACAACTTGAGGTAGTTTAGAAATGCTAAATTGTACGTCAAATGAAGTCGAATAAGTGTAAAGAAAAAAATTATTAATGTAATGGACTTGAGCTTAGTTAACAGTTATTAAGTTCGAATATCATGTACGATGAAAAATTTTGTTGCCAAAAAATTATACTCGAACTTAATAATGTTAAATAAGGTGCCTACGTATCCCTTTATTTGGGAATCAAAGTCCACGTAGTTCTTCTAAATCACATACCTTGGCTGCATACCTTTAATATTCGTATTCGTCTTCGACGTCCCCCCCGGTTCCACTTGTCGACGACGTAAAATCGGATGCATCGTCGTTGTTGTCCTCCTCCTCATTCGAAGTGAGCATAGCAGTTTGCATCCTTCGTTCGGCCTTCTTCCAATCACTCAGTAACATTTGTGCTTGAAGATTATCAGGCGTCATCCTCGACCGTCGTGGATCTAGCATGTAGCCGCCCTCACTGAATGCTTGCTCAACCGCGACTGTAGATGCTGGGACANC
>BKCP01003335.1:2384678-2403355 GCA_008636005.1 Striga asiatica
AAAAAAAAAAAACAGACCGACCAAACTAAATAAATAAATAATATTTTCTATCTTTTATATAAAATATAATTTTTCAAAAAAAAAATGTTAGACAAAAATATTAATGTGCAACCTGCATAACGTTGACGTGCAATGTAATTATTGTTATCGTGCAATTCGCATAACATTAATGTGCAATTATTAAAATTTTTATAAAGTATAAATTTAATACATGGATTGAATTGTAATATATTGAAGTTTATAAAATTACAATTGAGTCCCATAAACATATCAAATTTCCAGAAAAAAGCCCCCATTCTAAAATACAACATTCATGTTCGTTTTCAGCCTTTCTGCCGGCAACGAGGATGGCTGAATTGTGGCGGCGATTGGCTTAGTGACGGCAGGAGAGAGCCGGCGCGGCGGGCGGCGATGGTTGTCGCTGCCGGCGATCTGCATCCTATCTGGAGAGTGCCATGGAGATGTCGTCTGCCATTTTCGGTGGCTACTGCCGACGACGACTTTAGTGGCGGCGGCAGGCTGGTTGGCGCAAGTGGATGTAGGTGGCGGACGGCAGAGACTAAGTAAGGTCATTCGGTGGCCATATATACTCATGTATTTATGAGTTTGCCATTGAATGATTAGCCATTGTTAATTAATTTTGAATTCATCATGTCCATTGATTTATCTTTGGTATGATTGACAATATATAAAAATTTACAATAAAGAATTAAGTGAATTAACAATGTTATTTTAAATTCTGAAAATTAATTTATATAGATCATTAGTTTTATTCATAATATTTTTATTTAAAACACATAAGAGAATATTATGGATAAAACACAAAATGTGTAAAGTAAGATATTATGCAAATTATAGAAAGAAGATAATATATAGATTTATATGGAATAGTTTAAATATATTAGACATGTGTATATATGGCAATCCAAACCTAAGTTATTTGATAAATAAAATTAGTAATTTTTATCTGAGACACATTACAAAGCATAATATTTTGCCACATAAGATTATAAAGCGTGAAAAGCTATCACTTAGGCTCAGCTCTTCTGAAATTATATATAAGGAGGATATATCTACAACTAAATAATTTAATTTGAAATTAATTTTTTTTTCAAGTTTGATTGTATTGGAATAACACTTTATATTTATACAGTTTTCCTCCCTGATCTAATATTTTTAAAATATCTTCAACTTTATAATATTCAATAATGTAAAATATATTGTGTATGATTGTAATATTTTAAACTTAAAATAATTATTTTTATGATTCTAACCATAATATTTTTTTTTCGATCATATTATTCAATTTCTATGTAGTATTTATTTAAGTCGAGACACAAACTTTTAGAATAATTTTTTATACTAATTTGATGTTCATACTTAGTTTATATATTTTTTTCTAAAGAAAATAGCTATATTATGGTATGTTAATACACATAAATTTTTATTGCTTTATAAGATAAAATATAATTTTATTTGATATATTTTAATTTAGTTCGATAAATAGTTTTAGATATAATTTTGTATTATATATATGTATATATATATATATAATATGGATGTCAAATAAAAGATCGTTAAAAGATAAATAACTGGATATATCATATATGAAAAATAAAATACAAACTAGAAAAGTTCTAAATCTTTTAAAACAATAAGAATAAATATTTATAATAATTGATGTATAAATTAAATAATAAAATAAAATGTAATATGTGGTGTAAGAAAATGAAACTAAAAATAGTTTATGGTAAGTAGTTGTAGACGAAACGAAGTAAAAGAGATCTGATGAGAATAATATAGACATTAAATGAAATCCAAACCTACATATTTTTATATAAAGAAATATTAATTTATATCCAAACCTGACTCCGTAACATGATTTTTTGCCACATAGGATTCCGAAGCTTAAGAGAATGTCACATAGACTCAACGTATTCTACAATTATATATAAGGTCGTAGATTTAAAATATATGATTCAAAAGTAGAAGAAATGTTATTAGAAATAATAACAATCAAGATAATGTTAGTGGATATGATTTAAAAGTAGAAGAAATTTTATTAGAAATGATAACAATTAAGAATATGTTAGTGAATGAATAGTCAATTAAAATTGATATAATGTGTGAAAATAATTATTTATATTATCTAATTAAATTGATAATATTAAAAAAATTATTAAATTAAATCTGAGTTGTATTTTAAATTAAATAAGTAAATTATCCTATAAGATAAAACTAATTTTAAATCTGTACCCAACTGCACTATAAAAACATCACTCACTATTATATGCACCTAAATTTAGTGAAATGTGGTTGAGTACTTTTTTATTGAATGTGATGTGATGTATTGCTGCTTCTGTTTCTGTATGTCTAATAATAAGTGATGATGTAACATTTAGGCTGCTCATTTAGGTTTGTATCTGTCAAATCTCAATCCACAAGTCAACTCGATGCTTTGGATAATCGATTGCTTCACTGCACGGGTCATAACTGCACTTATTATAAACAATTTTTGCGAGCAACATCATTAGAATTTTAATAGCGCACTGAGGGTGTGATTGTACATAATTAAACTTAATTAATTCTCAAAATCTAATTCAATATTAATTCTACAGTCAATATTATTAATATAATTTAAATAATATCAACTAATCATTCTTACACATCACATCAACTTTAATTTACCATTCATCCACTAATATAATTTTAAATAACTATCAGTTCGCATCATTTCTTTCATATTTTTACATCAAATCAACTTTAATTATTTTTATTTTATATATTATTTTAATATATTATTAAAATCTCATTAACAATTAAACATAGCATTTTTTTAAAAAATAACTCTAATTAAAAAAAATACATTTTAAGTTAATATATTTGTATACAAACACGCTCTGGTCCTATGTAGGATGGAATTCATAAATACACAATTTATGTGAAGTTGAGTATATATATATACTTAATATAAACAGGGGCGAAACCAGAAAATTAGTTGAGAGGAGACAAAAGATATGACATAATGAGTTCAGAACCGAACCCTAATGGGTTTAGAACTTATACCGAACCGACAACATTTCGGCAACTAATTTTTCGGTAACCGATTTTCAGTTACCGTTACACATAAGTCGGTTTGATTCGGTTTATTTTCTCATCGGTTCGGTTCAGTTCGGTTCGATTTCGGTTTTCGGTCAAAAAATATCAGTCTTAGCCTGACCAATAAAAGAGAGTTGAAGTCCCACGTTCTCGAACCCTAAGCATTCGTGAGACACTCTAGCCACCATCGTGGAGAGAGTGACGAGAAGGGTATGAGAAAGACGAGAACAATCCACTTATTGCAACCGTTTGGTAGATCGTCGTTCATCCGGCGTCCAAACGTGATTTTATATGGACCAATTAAAATTGTAGATTAATAATAATTAATATACGAAATTAATAATAAAATAAAATAATTGTTGAATTGTTAATTGACAATTGTGGACAAATTGGCTGGTGAGTGACGTTTAAAAACAAAAAATCTGGGGGTGTAAAAATAAATTTAAAAGGATGGCAAACTAATTTTTTAATATTAATAGTAATTTGAGGGGGGCAATTATCACTACATCTAAATTCACCCATGAATATAAAAGAGTTATATTATCATTATTATTTTAATTTTTTATAGTTTGCTAACTTTCTCTAATAATTAATTAATTACCAGTGGAGTGAAAGAGATTATAAACATGAAATAAGCGACAATGTGCATGATTTTACATAAGCATGTCACTAACTAAGCCAACAAATTCTTCACATAGCATTTTTTTGTGGTAACAATAATGCTTAAAAGCGCTATCCAAATCCGTATTATCTGAAGGTCTTATGATAACACCTTGAAAGTGTTACGTGAGAATTCAATTGGATAACACTCAATAACAAAAACGTTATGTGAGAAGTTTATTAGGTAACATTTTTTCTATATAGCGCTATCTAAAGTGTCAGTTGAATAACATTCATTTGTGCTGAGACCGGTGATTTTGAGATTGAGGAAAGTGTAGAAGCATTATTCCAGTTATACCTATATACCTCTACCTACCACAGATAATTTCTTTGAACTTCTGAATTTTTCACACAGAGCACACACGATAGGCACGTGGGCTTCCTTATTCTTTATCTGATCCTTTGGCCCATCTGGACAGAAAGGTGTAATGCGAAGAATAGAGATACTTCTTTTTTGTGTTCCCATATTATTTTGCAGGTTGACAGATATCTACCTCTTCTCACCGCTCTGGGTAGACTCACGCCGAGAGACTAGACAGGCTGCACGCCACCTCATTGCTTTGCACCATCTCAATTGCCGCATATCCAACATCCACGCCCCAGAGCTGTTGTTTGGCTGAGACCCAAGCCTCCTTAGGTTAAGCTAAACAGTAAACACTGACAGATTCTTTGACCGACACATTGGAGCCGACGGAGGTGGGAGCCTGATTAGGGACTATAGCAGTGCTCTTATTACTGCTTGTCATGCCCCTCTTCAAGCCTCCTCGAGCTATGATGCGGAGATTCAAGCGTTTTTTATCGGTCTTCAGATTGCTGTCTCGATCTCCACTCCATTTGGATAAAGTTGGATGTCGGCGCTGTCATCACTCTTTTGACCTCTGGCCATCAAGGCACGTGGCACATTCAGCATTCTCTCATGCGTATTAGAGCCATACTCCGGTTGATTCGCTTTCGGATCTCGCACATCTTTCGCGAGGAAAACCGACCTGCTGACTTCCTCGCTGGCATCGGGTCCTCCACCCCCAGTAGCGCATTCTTTATCCTGGCGACATTCCTCTCTGTCTCCGTACCCTTATACGGATGGACCAGATGAGATACCCTTCATTCAGATTTGTGTAGTCGGTCCTACATTTTGGTGCATCTGCTCTCCCGTGACGCTGACTTTTAGGCTGGACTCTTCTCGGACCAGGATCTGATATTTTTGTGTTTTTTGCTGTTGTTGTCAGCTTTTTCTGTTTTCTTTTATTGTTTCTTGTTTTTGTTTTTGTTGTTCGATTGTATTGATGCATATCGGACTTTGAACTTGTAGTCTTGTGACTTTTCTGCCCATTTAGGGCCTATTACATACAGGTTGGGGGTCCGGCCTTAACCCCCACCCTTATGGGGTGCTGTTTGTTTTTTTTNGATGTATCACTACACTATTCATTTTTTTTAATTTCTAATTTTGATTTTATTTTTTATTTGTTTTTTTTGTATTAACCATCTTCAACAACATAAATCATGTACCAACAAGAAAAAACACAAAATATGCTTTTAACTCTCAAAAGTAATAAGATTGTCTCTCTCTTCCATTCTTAAGATTCCCTTTCGATAATCCTCAATCGGCTCCTTCAGCGGCCGGTCTCCTTAAATTCGTAATACACCTCTCTCAGTCGAGTGTCGGGAGTCGCGTCGGTGGCCAGCTCCAGTCGAAGCGGCCTTTCCTTTGGTCTTGCGTCGATGCCGTTGTTGCGGGGCGGGAGAAGAAGATCTGTCAGGTGGCTTCACCGGGTTCTGGCGCTGTCCGGGGTGGAGTCTTCGGCCTCTGTACTTTGCGGGTGCCACGTGCCGGCCAAAGGAGGCTGCGGCTCCGGCCACATGTCAGATGGTTGGGGCGAAGCATCGATGGTTGTTATCTCTACGGGCCTATTTTTATGGTGTTGGGGTTAAGAGGTTGGCGGCATCTCCGATCTTTGACAATGGTGTTGCCCGGGGTTGAAGAGGCGGCGTTTGGCGGTGGTATAGTCAGAGTTCATCCAGTTGTGGGCCACGGTTGTCCGATTGGGCTCAGAGTTATGTTTTGGGGGAGGGTCCAGTTAGGCGCTAGGCAGTTTCTGGATCGTTTGCTTGGAGCTTGGTCCGACCCGATTAGGTGGTCGGCTGCATGGTTGTTGGCAGGCTTCTTGGTGCTTTCCGGTTGAGGGAGGACTTGTGTTTTAGCTTGTCTTGTTTTGGTGTTATTTTCTGTTTTAGTTGGTAATTTAGGAGTCGTGCTTTTGATTTGGGTCGCTGACCTCCATGTGCCCGAGTGAGAGCGGGTATTATCCTTTTGGAATATGTTATTCTCCACTTTTGGAGCTTTGTAGTGTTTTTCAATTTAATGTGGTAGTGTTGCTGGTCTACCGTTGCTAGTTCGGTCTCTAGGCGATCTCCGAATCTGCCTCCCAGTTTTTAGCTCTCAGCTGTATCATTCAATTTTGGGCTGCTTTCTTTTTGTACATTTGTACGCGTATAAATTCTCTATCGTTCTGATTAAAAAAAAAATCTCTCTAAAGTAACAAATTACAAATTTATTATTCAATTGTATCAATTGTTACAATGGTTGTACAAAGGAAAAGTGTAATGCAAAATCATGAAAGAACAATGCCAAAAAAAAAATATATCACTTCTAACAAATTCTTCACCCAATTTATAGTACATACAGGGTGGAGCCTGGAATTATAATTTATCCGAGTTAATAGCAGATATTAAATAAAAATTTATGATAAAATTATTATTTTTTAAGTGTTTACAATAATTTTTTTTTTTTTTTAAATATATTCATTTAACTAAAATATATTTTTTAGTTTAAATTTAGTACTGGACTTATAAAAATCAATGATACTTCATTATGACAACAAGAAAACAAAAATAAAAAGAGAGGAAAAAACAAATATTAGAAACAAATTTAACTTGTTGAAAAATTATTTCTCAAATTTCAAGGAATTATATAAATTTATCAAGATAAAATCCCTCAAAATTGATATCTATGAGATAGTTATTTAAATTTAAAATAGTTCAATAATTTTATTTGATGTGATTATGCTATATACTTTAATTAGTTAAACTAACATTATAAATATTATTCAATTTAAATTTTTAATTATATATATAACTAAAACTATTTTAATTTTATATATGTATATATAATATACACATTGTTGGTATATGTGTCCTAGAGACAATCTTTCTAAGGACATATATACATGATCGCATTAATAATTATATTAGATTATAATTATGGTATTGCAATTAATTAAATAATTGTTTGATTGTTTGCAATTTATTAATTAATTGCTCCCTTGAGTTGATACTGTCATTAACAGAGTGAGAAGTTAATTGATAAAGTATAACTCTCAAATCGCCTAAATCGATGATCATTAAGAAAAGGATATTAATGATACGCGATAGATTGACATGTGGTCTGCATCATATTCTTTGAGAATATAGTATGTCTCACTACTATGGATAATTGTTATTCGTGATGGACACATGGATACTTTAGAGAGTATTGACATACCCTATCGATAAACCATTTGTTTATGTGTCTATGGGAGTATCGGTGTGTTGAATGGTGTAATAGTCATTTGACTTGAGGTCAATATGCAATTCATGTATAGAGAGATTTACTTAGACCTAGTCCAAAGCTTACGCCCTTATGGGTAGATACGGGCTTGTGTTGAGTTGATCACGATATACATAGAATTGGTAGTTGAGCCAAAATAGGATTCATTCCTCAAATATAGTTTCGAGAGAACACTCGTTTTCTCTATACTGAGTTAATAAAGTCATGGGCCAATGCACGTGATTATATTTGAAATGGTGTTCAAATATAATTGATAAAATCAACCAGTGAGATGAGATAAAATGATTAAGTTGTTTGGATAGACACACGTTCAAATCCTAAGCTTAATCGAGTGGTTCGTGAATGAAGGGACCGTATCACTATTGAGTTCTACACGAAAGGTTTGTTTGCTTGTCCATATAAACGTACTTCATATTTTGAGTTCGTTCTACGACGCAGTCTAGGAGTTTCGTAAGGATCATAAATTAGATTTATGTCAATATATGAAGGCCTATAGGGTCACACAATAAGCAATCAGTTTTCCGGCTAAGAGTGAATCGAAAGTGTTAAATATTCAATTGGATTGGAATATTTATTTATGAGTAATGAAATTATTTTCTATTTGATAGAAAATATTTAATTAAGTTAAATTATATTAGATTTATACTTAATTAAATTATTATTGGATTGTATCCAATTACCTATTGGGCCATAGGATCTCCTACGACCCATATAATTAGGTTTGACCTAATTATAAATATTTCATTATCTCATTGTAGTCTTTAACGATCATTAGATGAGAGAAGACAGATACATCGTAAAATAAAACATTCTCTAGCTTTCTGGATCAAGGATTCCTAGCTTCTTCACCGGAAGGGATTCATTGGCGTTAGATCGTGCACCCGAAAACTGAATTGTGTGGATACCATAGTCGAGGACAAAAGACGAATAACTGTAAGTTTTCGTGTATCATTCACGCGATCTAGGATCATATCGAATAACTATAGCCGGATCTACGTTGTTGGTAAGAAAAATTTTAAAATTCCGCTGCGCGTACCGTAGGTTCGTACGTATAAAATCCAACAGTAGTATCAGAGTTCCAGGTCGGTGTTTATAGCTATTTAATTTTAAATTGGATTTACATGGATCAAAATATGTGTTAATCATGTTAAGATAATTAATTTAGAATTAATTTTCGTTAAGATTTTGGGTTGTTGTTGGATTTGGCTCTGTTCGTTCCAAATCTGAGATTTAAGATTGGAATCTTTTCGTTCAATGTTCGAACCTTCAAAATCTGGGATTTGAAAGCCCAAATTCCTCAGCCATCGCAATCGCTCAAAATCTGGGATTTAAGATTGGCTGCTTTGATTTGGTCGAACCTGCTCAAAATAAACTGGGATTTGGAATTAAATTTTTGTGTTCGAATTGCACACAAAATCTGGGATTTTGGAATCAAACTGATATTGGAATTGTTGTTTGTTGAACGCACTCACGCGATCTGGGATTTGGAAGCCCCGCAACCGCAAGAGCCGTCGTCCGTTTGGATCCTCCGTCTGCTGCCGGCGATTGTCGCAACTGGGACTGGCCGCCGGGGCTCGCGCGGTCAACCGCCGGCTGCTGGGCTGCGCCGTCGCGTGGTTACCGCCGGTTGTTGCGGCTGTCGGCCGTCGTCGCGTGACCCGCTCCGGTTGCTCGCTCCTGGAGGCGAGTCCGTGTCGCAGAACGGGAAATCGAGCTTTGAGCTGCGAGTCCGCCATTAATGGCGTATTTCACAAAAAAAAAAAAAAAAAATCGGTGGTTTGACCGCCTGGGACGATTCCTGCGAGATAACGCCGGTATTGGGCGGAGGTGGCCTGACGGAGGTGATACTCCGCGGCCGATGCGCGATGAGTGAGCGAGATAAGGGCTGAAACGATTTTGGAGTAGCAGGGACTTGTCTTTGAGAATTTGATATATTTTAGGGGTCAATTGACAATTTCAGAAAGTTTAGTTTATTTCAATTTTGCCCTGGGGTCAATTTGTAATTTCTGAAAAGTTTTGAGGCCTGTTTGTGATTTTCGAAAATGGCCTTGGGCCTGTTTTTGATTTTGGAAAACTGATAAGGGCCTGTTTGGCTATTTGGAAAATTTAGATTTTTGGAAAATCTTAAATAATTAATATTTTGCTTGTTTTAAATTTTTGAAAAATTCCTAAAATCGAAATTAACCCTTGGGGTATATTTCAAATTAGGAACTGTTGTCCAATAACTTTTAAATATTTTTGAAATATTTAATGAACAAAATGAAGCTTTGAGCTTGTTTAACAATTCAAAATTTTAGAAATTTTGATGAATATGTTAGCACTTTATTTTAATCTATGAATTTGCTTGGCATATGTATTTTGAATACATATTTATGTGTTTGGAATATTATAAATGCATGATAATTGGATTATTTGCTCTTATTTGTCTAACTGAAATAAATTAAATAATTTATTTATTTTAGTTAGCGTCTGCGATTATATTGTCTGGGTAGGCGACGCCCAATATTTGTCGGACCGCGTTATATTATGCTCGGGTAGGCGGCGCCCGATATGTGCTATTTGTTGGATCTTGTTTGAGTATTGGCTATTTAATACCCCGTTAAAATGTTCCCCTAATAAAATATAAGTCTCATCTTGGATGCATGACGTCACCCATCACAATTGAATGAGTGCAAAAACCTCTTCGTCCAAAAGTATTTACACCCTAGTGTTTGCTTAGGTCTACGAGGCTCAGACTCATTCATAGATACATATGTTTGTGATCGTGTGATGGTTTTAACTTACTTAGCTAATTCTTGTCTTCCTAGCGTCGGAATGATCTAAGGACATCGATCAAATCTGATTTGATCAACCAAGAGTTGTAATTGTTTACAATTGGTTTAGAGACCTACTACTACATCTCTTATAGTGATCAGCCCTAGTTGGGACTATAGTAGGATGGATGTGGATCTTGGCTCACTATGACTATATTTCATATTAGTCCGTACTCTTCTGAAGGGGTCGTAGAGTATGTGAAAATAGTGGGAGCTAAATTAATTAAAAGCCATATTAATTTAGTTAACAAATGTGATCGAGTTGTTTTATATTCCTGTTCTATATCTTTCTCTGGGTTGAACAGAATTTTGAATTTATCATTGAAATGTTTGATGGAAATGAATAAGTTGACTGGACTGAATTATCTGGATTGACTGCACCTTTTGTGGTTATTGTTGTGGTAAAAACGAGTTGAATATGTGTTCGACACAAAGGTGCCCATCACACCTAATAAGACTTTTTGGGTACTATGTGTTTGACCATGATACCCATAAGAAGTATTAGGATGATAAAATTTCAGTGTAATGTGTCGTGTTGTTCTCTATGTCAACTAAGTTGAAGAGACAATGTGATAGGATGAATCCCAATGAATGTGAGAGCATTTAAAGAGACTTTATGACCCTCATCTCAAACCTTGGAGTTTGAATTGTTGGGAAATCTTGTCAAATGCAGGCTACATGATGGGATAAAGTCTTTGTGCATGTCGTGGAGATGATTAAACTGATTGGGAGTCTGACTTTGATTGGAATGAAGCTCTAGAATCATGTCGCTGCGAATATCATCTTGCAGTTGCTCCAATTTCATATTTTAACTTCATTGTGAAATTTTATATGAAATGATACGAGGACTACGATGCCTTAGTTGCACATGCTCAAGACTTACAATTCATTCACTCTTAGAAAGGTCGTACTCATAGTGAGTTCTTCTGCTAAATCTTACCAAGGGTAGGAGTAAGTAGAAAAGAGGCTGAAATTGTTTCTAGACCTACAACTTAGAAACCTAAGGAAAGGATGAACAAAAGCTGAAATTATTCAATGATGTATTTTCTGCAAATAAAAAGCCGTTGGAAGAGATGCTGTATGTGTTTTAAGGCATAGGGTGTTGCGAACACTGCATAGAATTTGTTTAGTTAAACAAAAGGTTAAAGTAATACGAAAATCTCTATTTTCTTATGGCATTGTTGATTTGGTCACATTAATGAGACATTACTATCAAGGTTAAGTACATTAGATTACTTAACGTCATGTGACTTTGAGTTACATGAAATGATGATCAATAAGTCATTTTTCTTGGAAAAAGGGACAAAAGCCAAAGAATGTTTGAGTTGGTCTACATTGATATATGTGGACCTTCAGAAACTCAAGTCATGAGAGATTTTCTGTAATCCATCATCTATACTAATGAGTTTTAAGGTTTGAGTAATGTGTGTCTTATGAAATACAAAACGAAGCCTTAGAAAATTCAAGAAGTATAAATTTGGATTAGAGAAAAAACATGACTAAAGTATCTTTTCGAGGAGAAGAATACTTGAGTATGAAGTTTCTTTATTACTTGAAATTTCATGGAGTCCAATTGTAATGGATACCTCCTAGGACTCATTTGATGGAGTCTTCGAAAGGAGCAATCGAACCTTACTAGATATGGTTAGATCCATGTTAAGTATCACCACTCTTCCACATATCATTGAGATTATGCTTTATTGATCTCGATTTACATTTTGAATAGAGTTCCATTGAAATCAGTTATAAGGACGTCATATGAATCATGGCGTGGCAAGAGGCCTTGTCTTCAACATATGTGAACCTGCGGTTTATCTAGCATATGTGAAGAAACTTTTAACTGATAAATTGGAATCTAAAAATGAGAAATGTTGTTTTAAAGGCTATCCAAAGGAAACACGAGGATACTATTTCTATCTTCCTGGGGAACATAGAGCAATTGTCTTTAGATAGACGACGTTTCTAGGAGAATATTATTTCTTCAAGGAACAAGGTCGTATTGTGATAAAACTTGAAAAGTTAAAGAAATTCAAAATAACATTGAGGTTCGAGAATTGTCGTTTGATATTAACAAAGATTTAGAGGGAGGTATTGGTGATTCCCTGAATAGAAATATGTCATTTGATGGACAACTTCTAGCTAGTGGGAGTAATAGGGGTGAAACTGCAGAAGTGCAACACATTCATATATAACCAATACGTAATGACTTGGATGTCATTCATTTTCAATAAACGCATGCAAACGTGGTTTTTGAAAATCCTCTAATTGTTGAGAAACTCCAACTTACAAGAACCTCTTCATGATCAGAATGTCTAACAACAAATACAAAATGTAAAACTCCGTTGGTTGACTGGAAATCGTCGTGAACCAATTAGATTGTCTTTCCTCTTGGAGGATCATGACGATGTAGAGATTCCTAACAAGGATGAACTTAGGACGTACACTGAGTTTATGTAAGACATGGACTCAGGGAGGTGGCTTTAGCCATAAAATCATAAATGGACTTGATGTACACAAATTAAGTTTAGAACTTGGTTGACTTGCCAATTGGGGTTAGACCTATTGGATGCAAATGAGTTTTCAAAAGAAAACATATGTAAAGAGCAATGTACAAACCTATAAGGCCAGATTGATTGATAAAGGTTATAGTCAACGTGGAAGCATTGACTATGATGAGACCTTTTCACCAATTGCCAAAATTAAGTCTATTTGGATTTTACTTGCAATAACTGCATACTATGACTATGATATTTGATAGATGGATGTTAAAATCATTTTCCTTGATGGGAAATTGGAGGGATGTATATATGATACAACCTAAAGGCTTTATATCCAAGTCAAAGTCAAAATTAGTATGCGAGTTACAAAGGTCCAATAGTGGACTTAAGCAAGCCTCTGGGAGCTGAAATGTCTGCTTCTACAAAGTTACATAATTGTTTGGCTTTGTGAAAGTAAGAAGGATCTATGCGTTTATAGTAAATGCAATGAGGATAATATTATTTTTATCAAATATGTATATGACATATTGATAATGAAATGATGTTCCTCATCTGCAGTCCATGAAAGGTTGATTATCAAGTACCTTCATTGTGAAGGACTTGGGTGAAACCTGCTATACTCTTGAACTTAGGATCTATCGAGATAGACCTAATAGAGTGTTAGAGTTTTCACGGTCTATGTGTGTAGTCAAGGTACTGGAGTGTTTCTCCATGGAAAATTCTAACAAAAGGGAACATTCTAATAGTCATGACGTTAAGTTGGCAAAGAAAGATTGTCTTTCAGTTGATGCCAAACTTGGGCGCATGAAGAAGATCTCATATACTTATGCAATGGAGTCTATCATGCATGTTATGACATGTACGAGGTCTATATGGACGATGCACTTAGTATCACTTACAGATTCCAATAAAATCCTAGGGAGGTGTATTGGAAGACTATTAAGACTATTATTTAGTACATTAGACGGACTAAAGAATATATTTTATTGTATGGTTGGAATAATAATTCAACAGTCTTACATTCATTTCAATGATGAGGCAGTGAGTTGGAATAGTTCCAAGCAATAAACCACTGTGAATTCAACTGCAAATGTCAAGTACATTGTTACATCAAAAGCCTATGGAGGCTGTTTGGATACATGAATTCTTAAATGAACTAGGGGTAGTTCCAAGTGCCATTTATCTAATATCTACATATTACGATAAAACGGTGCGATTGCACGGGCAAAGGAACCAAGATCCAACAACAAAACAAACATGTACAAAGGCACTATCATTTATTTAGAGATAATTGATAAAGGAGAAATAAGTTAGAACTTATTCAAGCTGGACATTACTTGAATGGTTCGTTCACCAAACCATTGTGCATAGTTGAGTACAATAGTCATTTTGAGAAAATGTGTATTAGATACATTGGTGGTTGCCTCTAGTTCAAGTGGGAGATTGTTAGTATATGTGTCCTAGAGACAATCTTTTTAAGGACATATATACATGATCGCATTAATAATTATATTAGATTATAATTATGGTATTGTAATTAATTAAATAATTGTTTGATTGTTTGCAATTTATTAATTAATTGCTCCCTTGAGTTGATACTGTCATTAACAGAGTGAGATGTTAATTGATAAAGTATAACTCTTAAATCACCTAAATCGATGATCATTAAGAAAGGGATATTAATGATACGCGATAGATTGACATGTGGTCTGTATCATATTCTTTGAGAATATAGTATGTCTCACTACTATGAATAATTGTTATTCCTGATGGACACATGGATACTTTAGAGAGTATTGACATACCCTACCGATAAACCATTTGTTTATGTGTCTATGGGAGTATCGGTGTGTGGAATGGTGTAATAGTCCTTTGACTTGAGGTCAATATGTAATTCATGTATAGAGTGATTTACTTAGACCCAGTCCAATGCTTATGCCCTTATGGGTAGATACGGACTTGTGTTGGGTTGATCACTATATACATAGAATTGGTAGTTGAGCCAAGATAGGATTCATTCCTCGAATATAGTTTCGAGAGAACACTCGTTTTCTCTATACTGAGTTGATAAAGTCATTGGCCAATGCACGTGATTATATTTGAAATGGTGTTCAAATATAATTGATAAAATCAACCAGTGAGATGAGATAAAATGATTAAGCTGTTTGGATAGACACACTGTTGCAGCACAAATTGTTATTTTTACCGAGTACCGAATCGAATGATTCGTTCCCCGGGTCGATCTCGCAAGGAAGGCAGTTCGGAATCTAGATTCGATGTTGATCGAACACAAAAGCAAAATAAATCCTAAACACTCTAATCACGATTGGGGATTAAACTGTCAACTAAAAAATAGCAGAAAATGCATAAAACATAAATTAACTCAAAAACATGAAACAAACAATGATAAAGATGCTAGGAAATCGGGAATATTTGTTTCGGTTCGAATTGCAGTTAACGGGCAAGTGATTGTTCGGTTAAATGATTCGAATAACCTAATCGTTCAGAGATTCATCGTCAATAACTTTTCGTAACAAGAGAACAAACGTGAACGGCAAATTAACGATTCGTTTAACACCTAGGCAATACAGTTACGAACAAGCCTAGTTTATACAAGCCTAGATCGATCGGTTCCTCCCCTTTCGGTTCTAAGAGCCGATTAAATTATCCTAGAAGATGGTTAATCAACTAGTCCATTTAGAATTAACAACATCACGCAAGAACGAATCAAATTCAATTGAAAATCAATTGGAGATTGAAGTGTCACCCTTCAACAATTCTTAGTATTCAAGCGTAATCATCGAAAACCCTATTTAAGAATAACTCGTATGAATTGAACAATCAACGAACACAATAATCACAAACGAAACCAAAACATCATTCCCTATCCCTAGCAATAGGGTTTAGCCACTCATATTCAATTCAACACCATCAACCACAACAATCAAAGCAATCATATCATGGATTAAATGAATAGAAAACTTACGATTAAAACGGAATTGAGAGTTGAATCTGAAATACAAGATTATCCGAAAGTAATGAAGAAATCCAAGTGAAAAACAAGATCAAGATGGTGTTCTAAAGGTAAGAGAAGGGGAAAAATGGGTTTTTGGGGGATTTCTTTGGTCTGGGAACGAGTCCCAATGCAAAGTCCTCGAAAAAACGAACAAAATCTAGCTTTAAAATTCTGGTCGCGACCTCCGCGGCCGCGGGAAGCTCCGAGGCCGCGAGATTACAGCTGCAGAAGGGCTCCGCGGCCGCGGGATTCTCTCCTCCGAGGCCGCAGTGAAGAAAACTGGGCAGTTGCGCACTGCTTTACGTTTCGAGCTCGTTTTGGCTCGTCCGAACTCGGAATTGAGTTCCGTTTTTTGCTATGCGTCACCAACGAACCCATCTATCCAGTTATGCTCTCAAAACTAACTTTTCCTGAAGAGAAAATTCCCCCGAACTCCTGACCTACACACCAAAAATGACAAAACACAAAAGAAAACCAGAAAAACAAACAAAAAACACCTAAAGACTCAAGATGAAGGAAAACACATAATAAAATACGAAACGGACTAAAAATTAAAGAAACGACCTAAAATGGGGGAAAAAGAAAGATAAAATAAACACGAAAAACGCAACAAAAATGAGACAAACACACACGTTCAAATCCTAAGCTTAATCGAGTGGTTCGTGAATGAAGGGACCGTATCACTATTGAGTTCTACACGAAAGGTTTGTTTGCTTGTCCATATAAACGTACTTCATATTTTGAGTTCGTCCTTCGACGCAGTCTAGGAGTTTCGTAAGGATCATAAATTAGATATATGTCAATATATGAAGGCCTATAGGGTCACACAATAAGCAATCAGTTTTCCGGCTAAGAGTGAATCGAGAGTGTTAAATATTAAATTGGATTGGAATATTTATTTATGAGTAATGAAATTATTTTCTATTTAATAGAAAATATTTAATTAAGTTAAAATATATTAGTTTTATACTTAATTAAACTATTATTGGATTGTGTCCAATTACCTATTGGGCCATAGGATCTCCTACGGCCCATATAATTAGGTTTGACCTAATTATAAATATGTCATTATCTCATTGTAGTCTTTAACGATCATTAGATGAGAGAAGACAGATACATCGTAAAATAAAACACTTTCTAGCTTTCTGGATCCAGGATTCCTAGCTTCTTCACCGGAAGGGATTCATTGGCGTTAGATCATGCACCCGAAAACTGGATTGCGTGGATACCATAGTCGAGGACAAAAGACAAATAACTGTAAGTTTTCGTGTATCATTCACGCGATCTAGGATCATATCGAATAGCTATAGCCGGATCTTCGTTGTTGGTAAGAAAAATTTTAAAATTCCGCTGCGCGTACGCTGGGGTGTACGTATAAAATCCAACACACATTGTCCCAAAAAATTCTACTCGGGCTAAAGCCCAGGAGAAGTTGTATATGGCTTCGCCCCTAAGCACATATCGTATCTAAACTTTGAGAGAGAGTACATCAACACTAACCTTGTTAGAAAAAACTAAAAAATGATATAAATTATCGGGAACTATTATATATTTGAATTTCTTTCTTCAACAACCTGCAAAAAATTCTCATCTTTGCTTCTTATGCCCATTTGATAGATCTTAAATTGCAGGCCATTGACATTCCCGAGGGAAGCGGCAGAGACACACAGGGACAAAAGGCAAGACTCAAGTTGTGGAAATTGAAAGTTAAATGGAAAATTAAGCATTTTATTTGGAAATGTTGTGTTGGTACACTGCCTGTGAAGCTGATCCTGTCTTAGCTATCAATCGTAGTTGGTGTCTCTAAGCCACTGTAGGCGTGTCCTCTCAGTTTTTATTTCGTGGGTGAGTTGGGTTGGTTGCCTGTTGTATTCGAACTTTTGTTCGGTTTGTTGAAAATAATAATAATAATAATAAAACAACCTGCAAAAAAGAAAATGATGACTTAAGTGTAGAATGATTGTTAGCAAAATTAAAAGAGGGAGTAACCTAGAAATTAATTCAATATAATGGTTTTTACCAACTAGAAATATCCAAAGTATAGCTAAATTAGAAACCAAATTCCATCAAAAGCAACAGGTAACTGAAAATTAGAATTTGAAGATAGCCAAATTGAATAAGCTAGCTTAGGTGCTTAATTGGTTTGTATGTATATCACTTTTTTTTTTCCTAATTTCAGAATTTAATAAAAATATAAATTACTTTNGTGCGAACACCACATAAAATGACTGAAAGGGTGACAAAAGTCGCTTATACACCTAAAGGGCAAGACAATAATATGCTGCTAATGAACTTGTATATGTACATGGTTCATTTAAAATGTCCAGCAAATATGTGTGTGCATAGTTACTTGTTGATTGATTGTATTCTCAGTGATTTGTAATGCAGAACTTCCTTAGCAGTAGCAACAAAATTAAAACACATTTCAAAAAAGTGGGAACAAAAGAACTTTTGTAGATTATGTTTTGTAAAAATGACTAAGCCAAAGAATAGCTTGATTTTTAAAGATTTTATTTTTTATTTTTATTTTATTTTCACTCTCACGTGATCCTTGAAAAATCATTCTAGAAGTCATGATACCTTGACATGTGGTGGTTAAAAATGCATTGAATTGTATTAAGTATTAACTACGATAATATCTAAATTTGACTCGAGAACATCTAATTTGGCTGCCTGATAAGGATCGTTAGTAGACATAACCTTATAATTTAATTGATAAATTCAAGCAATCTTTAGTTGAAGTGTGTACTATTTTTACTTCAAAAACTGGCACATTACCCTATTGTAGTTGATTAGTTCTATACTTCTTATAATGCTACCACAATGCTGAAGTGTGTGTGCGTGATTTTGTTCACTTTTTTCTTGTTTATATATATGTAATTTTTCTAGGTTCAGTTCTAAATATATAGGTTAATGTTGGTGCAAAGTAAAAATAATAAAAAATAGTTATAGCATAAGATATCTTAAGGAATTAAAAGAAAAGAATA
>BKCP01003335.1:2403732-2419737 GCA_008636005.1 Striga asiatica
ATAAAGATTTTCTTTAAAAAAAGGGACGAACTCCGTTGGAGGTGACGAGGAATATGGTGGCCGACGAACTCCGGAAAAAAGATGTCTCGCTGCCGCCAAGGCTACGTCGGACGGTGTCGGTCGGCGGACCTCTTGGGTACGAGAAAAGGGACGAACAAATTGGAAGTAATCGGTCGGTGAAGGTTGAGTTTACTGCTTTTTTACTTAATCGGTGGTCGAAGGTCTGACTAATGAGGGCAACAGATTTATAATTACAGATATTTTTTTATATTGGCCGGTTGATATTGTTGTTGGGCAGTTGTTCTTTTTTCTTTTCTTTTTTGGTAAAGAGTTGGTGGAAGTTTTCTTGGGCCTGTTTTATTAACTTTTTTTTTTTATTTTGTTAAGGGCTGGTTGATGTATTTATTGGGCCAATTTTATAATTTTTATTGGATGAAATTGGTTGATATATTTGTTGTTGGGCAATTGTTGTGCTTGATTTTTATATTTTGGGCTGCTATCAAGTAATTATTATTTTTTTTTATGTTGAAATTGTATTAACTTGTTTCCTATTTTGGTTGGATATCCTAAAAGCCATAATTTGGTAGAAAAATGAACAAGAAAATCATTTGGTACAAGAATAATATGTCTATAAGAAATTGGTACATAAATAAAAAATGAAAGATATACATACATGAACAAATAGAGGACGTCATTTGGTTCAAAGTAACAACTAACAAGAAAACAATATTTATTTAAAAAAACAAGGAAATTATGAAAGAATTAATTGACATGTCTTTAAAAATAGAAATTTATAAAAATATGCTTAATAAATCTTTTTAATCTTACATTACAAATATATAATTACACTAATAGAGAGAAATAATTTAATTCTAATTTAAATGTCTCACAACCACCAAAAATAAATTCCACAATCACGAAAATGTTGCTTCAAAATTGTCTGAGTTGAGAAATCTGATTATGTTTTAGAATTTTGTAATTTGTTTTCTTTTTAGTTAAATGTTTTGGTTAGGTGAGTGGTTGTGATTTAACCATGGTTTATTTATTTGGGTGAGATTTTAACTTTCCTGCCAGCATTAAAAATTAAAAATAAAAAAATAAATTAAAATTGATAAAAGACACGTGTTGGCCGTTAAGCAGGTGAGGGCAAGATCGAATTTACCGACATATATAGATCATCTTGTGTGTCCTAAATCAATGTTTTAAATACATATCGGTGGTCATATCAGTCTAATCATCGGTATGCGGTGTTACTTGTCGGAGCGGTAATACTATCGGTATTACTGAATTACCAAACATATAACGTCATCTATTTATATATGACATCGTATTGAAAATACAAAAAATTAAGTGAAAATATTGATTAAGTTTTACTCTCTCAACAAGATAACAATAAGAAATTTCATCTACTAGCACCAGGTTCTGAGTTTGAAGCCAATGCTCAAGTAGGATATATAGAAAAAACTTGATGCTAAGAGTAAAAATTACAAAATGATGAATATCAAATACAACTAGTCAAAAAGATTACGGCCACACAACGGAGTACTGTAGGCACCTTAAGGATGAGATCAAACGTCTCAGTCGAGCAGAGCAAAGGAATTTGTCTACCACGACAGAACAAAAAACAAAGAGAAGAGGAAGTGCCAGGAGAATTATTTGGAGAAGAGTGACAGGGATGAGGACGAGGAGGATGATGGTCGAGAAGAGCGAGGAGGTCAATGAGGTTAAGGAAATAAGAGGAGGCGAGGAGATGGAGGCCGAGGAGAGCCAGGGAACGATGTGCCAATCAAAAGAGAAACCATTTACATGATCTCTGGAGGACCGACTGATGCTGACTCGAATAGTGCAAGGAAAGGACATACTCGAGCAGCCACAATAAAGAGAGAGGAGGTGAGAATCACTGCTCGAATGTGGGTAATTAGCTTTCGATCCTAGGATGCAGACGGAGTATTGGTGCCATACAATGATGCAGTAGTCATAATGGCGGAGGTCGCAGGTTTCGACGTGAAAAGGCTGTTTATCGATACAGGGTGTTCGGTTGATGTGATGTTTTATGATTGCTTTAGGCAGATCAATCTGGAATTAAATTTGGAGTTGAAGCCGGTAGTGACATCTTTGTATGGTTTCAATGGTAGTGAGGTGATGCCAATGGGGGAAATAACTCTATCGGTCGCCCTAGGCTCGGGGGCGACTAGAAAGGTGAGGATGGTGAGGTTCGTGGTCGTAGGTGCGGAGTCGTCGTATACCGTTATCATGGGGAGGACTATCTTGAATGCTTTCCAAGTTGTGGTTTCGACCTATCCTATGACGATAAAGTATCGGGTGGGCGAAGGTGTCGGGGAGATAGCAGGAGACCAGTTGACTTCGAGGAGCTGTAACCAAACAACGGTGAGCAACAACCGGCAGATGGCTAAAAGACAAGACAAACCCAAGGAGGAGGTGCTGGATCGACTAAGTGGTTCCCGGTCGAGAGAGGAGAAGTCAAAGCAATATAAGGGGAAGGAGGACATTCAATCGGAGTATGAGATAGAGGAGATTAAGATGGTCGAGGGATCTGATGATCGAAAGTTTAGAATTGGGAAGGTGTTAGAAGAGCCGTTGAGATCGAGGTTGATGAAGTTGGTGCGGGAGTTTGCAGATATTTTCGCGTATACGGCGGAGGAATTGATGGGCATTGAGGCTACTGTGATCGAGCATTGACTAAACATCGACCTCAGTGTGAGGCCGGTAAAACAGAAGAGGTGACATCATGGAGCGGAGATGGACAAGGTGATCGAACTAGAGGTGGAGTGGTTGTCCAATACCGTCATGGTGTTCAAGTCGGAGGGAAAGTGGCGAATGTGTATCAACTTCTGAGATTTGAATAAGGCGTGCACGAAGGACTTATATCCATTGCCCAGGATCAAACAACTATTGACTCTACTGCGGGGTGCGAGCTGTTAAGTTTGATGGACGCGTCACAGGGTTATCATAAGATCCCCTTGGCTCGAGAAGATAGGAAGAGAGTAAGCTTTGTTACGAACAGGGGAACATATTGCTATGTAGTGATGCCGTTCGAGTTGAAAAATGCAGGACCAACGTACCAGAGATTGGTAGATAAAATTTTTAAGGAACAGCTCGGTCAAAACATGAAAGTATATGTAGATGACATGTTGGTTATTATGTGAGCTCGGGTCGGATATGTATATTGGTGGATAAATTTTTTAAGGAACAACTCGGTCGAGAGGATGGCATGGCTCAATTTCTGGTTTATTATGTAAGCAAAGTGATGAAGGGAGCCGAGCTGAGGTACTCAGAGATCGAGAAGTGTGCATTAGCGGTCATAGTCACAGTGCGGAAGTTGAGGCCGTACTTTTTGAATCATAGAGTGAAGGTGTGGACGAACATGCTGGTAGGGGAGACATTAGGTCGACCCTCGGTATCGGGTCGACTAGTAAAGTGGACAGTCGAGCTGTGCGAATATTCAATTATTTACGATCTGCGGAGGGCGATTAAGGCACAAGTGTTGGCTAGCTTCATTCAGGAAGACACAAGATTGGAAGACGAATCAGGAGGGAAATGACAGTTGTTTGTGGATGGTTCAATTTCGAGAGGAGGAGCAGACTTGGGGCATTGTGCTAATTTCGCCCAAAGGAGATAGTCTTACTTATACCTTTATTTTTTCGTACTTGCTCGTTAAATATAAAACTTAAGAAAAATTCAAGTGGTATACATAATTACAAAACCATGCCATCAATTTTAAGCTTTGTCACGAAGTTAATATGACAATACGGTGCAATGTTCACCATGAATTGAAGTGGAATATAAAGTGAGGATATAAACCACTAATGAGCCTCCGACAAGTTTGATAATGAGATAGCGATCTCAATTGTAAGTCCACAATCGGTTTTCTTAAACGAACAAGTTATTTTATATTGAACTTGAACTTGACTCATTTACTAAGTATGATCTAAGCTTGTGGGCAGGGGCGGAGCCACTCCAAAGGCTGGGGCTGGGCTCCAGCCCAGGCTACATAACTTGTTTTTTAAAAGGAATAGCCCATATGGATAAGAATAGCCCAGGTTGTATTTGGCCCATGTTGTGATACTATATTTTAACAAATGAAACACTTTAGAGTTCATGCCTGTTTCATTATACACACACAATATATCTTCCAATCCCATTATTGTCTCATTTTTTATTTCATTATCTGCAAACATTCGTATTTCATTCCATAGGCATTTGTTTAATTGATTTATTTTAACTAGAATGCATAATTTCAATAATTATCTAATGGTTATCACAAATAAATTGATAATTATATACAATATGGTATTTTGGTGTACTTTTCCAAAGAAATTTATTATTCTTGTATATTTTTTTCGTATTTTTTGTCTTTACTCTATAAAAAAATCTTTAGTCTATTATATTATATATAAAAAATGTTTTATTATGATTTTAACAAGATCATTGATTTTAAAAATTGCAAGACACACTTCAAAAAATGATAAAATTTTAACGAAAAATTTCAACAGAAATATATTATAATGAAATTTCAACGGCTATTATTTCTGATGCACAATTTCAATAGAATCCTATGGAAATTCCAACAAAATATTTTGTTGTAATGAGTTTTCTATTGAAATTTCTGTTGGATTTCGACGATTCCAATGGTATATTTTTCAATGATTGAAAAATTAGAAAAAAATTTCAACGAAAATTCATATGGTAGAAAATCATTGAAAAAATAGTTGTTGGAATCATAAAATTTCATCTAAAATTCTAATGAAAAATTCATTCTAACAGAATATGTTTGTTGGAATTTCCATTGGAATCATTCCAACGGTAACTATACCATTGGATTATCATTTGAAGTTTCATCTGGAATATATTATCGTAGTATTTTCTTTTGAAATATGTCAATTTTTTTGTAGGACACATCATAAACATGTACATTTTTTTTATTCTAGTCGCACTTTGAATATTTAAAATTAACATAAAAAAATTTATATGTACATTTTAATTAAACATGTCACTAGGAGTGTTATTCGGCCCGAACATTGCACTTTATGTAAGAGTTCGTGATCTTTAATAAACAAGCTAGCTTAGCTCGACACATTTAATAAATGAGCCAAATGATCACTCAAGCTCGACTTGTTCCATAAACCCAAAATCATACACGATTTGTTTATTCGTGAACGTGTTCGACTTAATTTATTCGTTCCTTATCTGCATAAAAAGTGATATATTCGCGAACAAACTTGACTCGATTTGTTTCTTAAATGAGTAAAGTATAGCTTGCCTTAACGAGTCAAACCAAATTGTATTAATTAGCGAGCAACTCAATTCTACTTTCAAATTGTAGTTTTACTGGTGGTCAGCCCAGGGTGTTTTTCATTCTTGCCTACGCCCCTGCTTGTGGGGGCTCAAGTTGACAAAGTTTAAGTAGTTACTTATAAATACACCATCTACTTTACATGTGTAGATTTATTGTCATAGTTTATTTAATATAACTTATGCAAAAGGTAATTTTTTAAGCTATTATATTAACTTAGATCAAAATACATATGACCAAGTAAGAAAGAAAAGAATGGGGGAAAAAAGGCAGTTCTTTAATTTTTCTATTAAATAGTCTATTTTGCCCCAATCATTTATACTATATAAAAGTGACTTACCTACAGTTCGTTTATCTCTGTCATTTAACAGATGTGATGATCTTTGTAAACAATCAGTTACCGATTGTATTATTTTAATTTAATTTAATCACATTAGCCGTTAAAGAAAATCAGTAGCGGCAGATCGAGTGTCAATAATTTGGGAAACAAAGAAAAGCTTGACAAATGCAACTACTTTCTACTGACATGATTGTTCAATTCTTATCATCTTACTTTTTGGCAAATCCGATTTGTTGATATCTCATATTGTTGGCTATATACCGGACACAACCTTCAAATTCTCAATAAAGCACATAAATAAAAAAGAAATAGAAAAAAAAAGGGCCATACGTAATAAAATGTTTTGATTTGATTTTGGGCATCAAAATGTGAGGCCTCAAATGAATTGATGAAAAGGAGATAACATATAAAAATCTGAATGATGAATTAGAAAAACTTGTAACATTAGGTCACGGTCCACCCGCCTGCTAGATCAATTTGTTCCATCTAGGCTTGAATTGATTGTCACATAAATGTTATATATGTAAGGTAGGATTTATTGATTTCAAAGTTAATATAATGTATAAAACCATTTCATCTGGTCACATGTGTATTATGTTAGAACTTTATGTCACCATCATGTTGATGTAGCATGATCCTTATTGGTCGTTCACTTAAATTCATAATTAAGTTAATTAACTACATCGTGCTACTCTTAACCCCCTAATTAACCTTATTATTTAATCTTACTATGCCATTTTTGTGAGACTTTAGAATCCATGTTGATTTCATTATTCAATTGGACCTACATTAATTTGATTATTCAATTGATTTCACAAACTAAGCTACAAGAGAAATTTTGTTTAACATTTATCAATTCATATCTCAAGAGCTGGACTGAAATGAAGGATATATCAAGGAGCTAATTGTTTATTTAGCTGAATCAGTTTCTTCAAGCTGTTTTTACTCGATCATTTTGGAGGAGTTAATTATGCATTAAAGCTACAAAAATTATGAAATTCTGAACATTCAAAAACATTTTTTTTTTCAAAGCCATGGATAATAGAGAGAGTACTTGATGCCTAGCGGTGTCAGAAAATGTCATAAAAGAAGCGTGAATTGATTCGGATACCAAATAGAGATGACTTTGTTTTACTAAGGCCATCTCCAGTGCAGCTCTACTATTGGCGTGAAAATGCACTTTTTGTGCTCCAGACCTACGCTACAATTCAACGCTATATCAGATACATGAACAGTGTTGCGCCAGTTGTGGCGCAACACTGTTCATCTGCGCCAGTAATTTTTTTTTTTATTATTATTATGTAATATTAATGATAAATTTTTTTATAATATGTATTAATAAATGTATTTTTATGTTGAGTAACTTTGTACAATGTATTTTTTATGCTAAATAATTTTGTATTTTTTATTTATTTGGATAATAAACATTTTATATAATATTAAGTATACATATATACCAATTTGCAGCTGCAACTTTCTCTTAATTTGGTCAAAATAAGCTTCATTTCAAGTCGCAACTTCGGCTGCCCCGTCGGCCCTCGTTTAGCGGATCGAGTATTAGCGAGAGTGCTTTCTAGAAAGCATGAGAAGAGGAGAAGTCGTTCGTGGTATTTATTTCGTATTTCGAGGCCCCGATCATTTATTTTGAGAAGTTATAATTTGAGGGTGCATATTAGTAAAATAAATAAAAATCCGTTCACGTCGGCCCCGCAAGGTCGCGTGAGATTTTGGTTTGCTGAGAAACGAGTTGGGGCGAGTAGATCTTATTGGCACGATGCCATTCGAGCCATTTATCGAGTATTCGAAGTTTCGAGCATTTATTTAGAGGAACCCGAACTAAAAACTGAAAAATAATATTAAATATACATATATAATAATTTATTTGAAATAAAAAACAAACAAAAAAATAATATATTTAATGTAGAGTAAAATGTAGAGATAAGGGCTGGAGATGAATGTTCAACTCTACTCTAGAGTAGAGTAAAGTCCGCGCTAGAGTAGAGATAAAGGGCTGGAGATGGTCTAATATTATTAAAGTGTTTCATATACATATTGTACAATAAATATTCTGCATGAATCTTATGTTGTTTCAGTGAGGAGTAAATGTGCTCTCTTAAAGTCTCACAAAATATCCGACTCCCATATTCACTCAAATCTTGAATCACAGTAATACCCTCTTAGTCTTCAACAAATTCAAAACATTTCAATCTTACATAGGGGAAAAAAAAATCATTTTTCCTATTTGAATAAACATGTTCTGGTAAATGATATAATTTTAGTTTATTTAAAAATTGGGTATTTTTTTACTAATCTCATTATACATGTTTCAAATATTAAACATTTAACACGGAAGTTATAACACGTTGAATGTACTATTGAGAATGAACTCAAAAGGTAGTCAATTTAATGAATTTAATTATTTAAAAATTCACTCTATTGCTAATATTGCAAATATTCATTGACAACAATACTTAACTAGTCTAAGTTTGCATCTTGAAAGACTGAAGTTACCTGGTAACATCATGTTTTGATCAGTCAACACAATTTCAAAGGAAAACAAAAACAAGTTCCAGAAATTCCCAAATATGGCAATACATATTTATTTTCCAGCATGCGGCTTAATTTTATGTGAATCGACTTGTCATAATTTTTTAACAAAAAATGTTACTTATACTATGTAATGTCGTATTTTTGTTAATATTGTTTTTCAAAATACAACATTTTAATTTAAAAGTATTTAAATTTGTTAAAAAATTATAGTTGTCTAACTAATAGATCAGTAATATAATTTCTTAGAGATGTTCAAATGGAAAGATAAATATAATCGTGATTGTAATGTATGCTCATTAATAATGGTAATTACTTATTTATGTCAAAATTATCAATATATTTTACAAGCAAAGGTTTTAGACTAAGGTTCAAGATTTTTCATCTTAAAAGGCACGTTACAATTATTTTTATACATGTGCAAGTCCTGAAATCATGTTGTGTTGTGCTCAGGTAATTAATTTATTTATCAGATTTTATTTTCTGCATTTCGTTTTTCACCATTTGGGGGTCTAAAGATTTCTGATATAAGGGGAGCAATATGATCATCTTTCACTAGAGAGGATAAAAAGGACATTTTGGTTGATTTTACGCTGGCGGTAGGATATTTAATCTGGCATTAACAGCAATGCTGGAAATACAAAATAAAATACTTAATTGATTTTTATGGGAAACGAAAATCGCATTAATTACTCGGTGCTGAAAATGAGCGAAGCAGCGGTTAATTACACAAGCGAAAAAGTAGTCTGCTTTGCTCAATGTATGTATTGACAAGTTAAGGCCTGCACAATGAAGACTCATAGAGATTGGACAAGTCTATATAATATATATATATCCAATTGAAAGTCTCTATTAAATGTGGTTTGTCTAATTATTTATCTAAAGCATTTAATTTGCTATTTCAAATCATACTACTTGTTTAGACTACAACGGTCGGTAGAATAGTGTAACGAGGTAGATGAATTATGAACAAAATATATTTTTATATTATGAAATATTATACTTTTATTTATATTATTTTTTAAAATATTATATTTTAGTGTAATTATATATTTTCAATAGGTAAAGTATTGTATAGTGATTAGACCTAACTAATAACCACAGGTTTGTGGTTGTTAAACATGGTTTACTACTCCCTTGACGTCCCTTTTAGATGTATTAAAATTGGATATTTAGGTTTGTTATTTGAATTCACCAAATTGAATTCAAATAAGAATATTATTTTATTTTGAGTTGTATATGAATTCGAATTCGAATTCAAATAAGAACAATATTTTATTTTGACTTTGATACAAATTCGATCTGAATGTACGTATATTCAATTTTGAACTTTCAAAATATTCAAGTTTCTAATAATAATTATACAAAATTTAATATATTGTATAATACCTAAATTTTATTTGTATAATGTATCCATAAATATATTAAATATAGAATAATTTTTGAAAATAAATTTTAGATCGAATCGAATATGTTTGTTTATCTTATGTGAAATATATACAAATCACAAATTTATTTCTAGTTGATCGAGTATGAATACGGATACTCAAATATTTTCAGGAATTCAATTTAAATAGTTGAATTTTTTTTCGATTCGTTTACAACCCAAATTCCTTCCATGTCGTTTTAATAATTATATTTTAAATTTCGTCACATTGAAAAATATATCTGATTTGTATAAAGTCCAAACAATGCTTGTTAGTTCAAACCCAGTAGTAAAATAATTAATTAAGAAATACGAACTTAATTTTTCAAAAATAAACATTTTAAAGTTTCTCTTTCTTTTTAATACATTTACATTATTATTATTATTATTTTAAATGGCACTCATCTCCATTAGAATTCGCACATCCTATGTTGTAATGATTATTTTATTTATCGTATAATAAACTTAATGGATAAACTTACTTAATTATGAGGTGTATTCGATTGGAATTTTAAACAACTTTTAAAATTTTAGAAATTTTGGGGTATTCAATTAAAATTTATTAAGACTTTAAAATGACATCGTCACATACACGACTTATCATCTGATATTATAATTTTTTTTTAATTTATATCAGATAACTACTTTGTAGTTAAGTTAGTCTAACTCATTTATTTCTTTGAATTAATAGTAATAGGTAATTTAATTTTAATTATAAAGATAAATAAAATTATTTATTTATTTTGTATATATAATACAAATGTCATATCAAAACTCATCAAGACATGATTAATTTGATATATTCTATATAAAAATTTGTTAATAAATAAAAAAATTATTAATTTTAAAATATATTTATAATTTAAATATTAGTTGGCACTTTGCAAACAATATGAGTAAACAAAAATATGAAAACATCAAAACTGTGTTACGAGCCTAAAATTACTTACGAAAGGCACACATACACGGAGAGATTGAAAATCTATATATATATATATAGGGAGTGGTTCAAATAAAAACTAGTGCTGGTGTGAGAACCGTGAGAACCGTATTTGATGCTAGTTTTTATTGTGTATGATGCTATTTTTAATATCACATGGTGCTATCATTTTCATAAATGCTATTATAAATTGTGTTGCTATTTTTAAGAAAATAAATCAATGTTAAAATTATTATTATTATTATTATTATTATTTTTATTATTATTAATCCACCATATCAATTAATACTAAAATATTTTATTGCACTTTTTTTAGGGTTAATTAAGATCAAAACCATTAAATTTTATATTAGCGGAGTAATAATTATACTATTTTATTATATCATATAATAGTAATTATTAAAACTAATAACTATAGTTTACAATCATATGCAATCAAATAGTTATGTACTATTTATTTTAACCAATGATCAAATTTTAAAACATAATATCATTATCTAATTTATAATTTTATTATTATAAGCATAAATATAACTTATAATACTCTATGTTTAAAATATAATATCGCTATATAGCATATAATTTTAATACTATATGCATAAATGTAACTTATAATATTCTATTTACACTGTGCACATGCACATGGTCGAATACTAGTTGATTGTGTAGACCAACGATATTCTTAAAAATTATTGTTTATATTTGAATTATATTGACTCTGCAAATATTGAATTTGAATTCATAAAGACAAATGTTGAAGTGAGCAATTCCGATTATTTTTACCATTGCTCCCATCCATATGACATCAATTCAAACACTATTAAATACTTTTGTATTTAAATATTAGAGTATTTAAAATATTATTTATGGGATTCATAAAATTCTATATGATATATCTCACGCAATTAAAATCTAACGCAACTAGTTACATTTTTTTAATTCCCAAGTATCCAATTTTTTTAGCAAACTTCGTTCATTTGTTGACATTAATATTTTCGCAGAATGACGATGAAGGTTTTCTTTAGAAGGTTCGCCGCTCGGACAAAGAATCTTTTCAAGCTCTGAGATTGATGATGCCTAATTACCAACTTCAATCACATGAAGCCAAAAACAAATAATTAAATAAATGAAAAAGTTTGAAAGTTGAGATTTAAAATGGACTCGATTATAATTCGTCTTATTATTCAATTAGTTTACTCGTTTTGGGGTGGAACAGCACAAAATGTGGAGCAATTTGTGCTATGATGTCTGCATGAAATTGCTGCATTATTTTTGAGAGATATAATTATTGGGCTATGAATATTGTTGTAAGGAGCCTTGGGCTAGGCAATAGATAAACCCAAGGTGGTTCTTGATGCAGATTTTCTGTTGTTTTTTGTCTTTTTATCTGTTTATATAATTTGGTTAGAGAAAAAATTGCTACTAATTTCATGAGACTATTACTTATCCAATTGATATATCCAACCATAGCTATTATTATTATTATTATTATTATTATTATTATTATTATTATTATAATTATTTTTTCTCTTTTTTAAGGTTAAGATCATGTTTAGAGCATCTCCAATGCTTTAGTGTTGTTATAGAGTAATTTTTGACAAATATCAATAAATTAAGTGGATTGTGAACTATGTAGGGAAAATATTAAATTTACAACTATGAAATTAAAAAAATTATCTTCAATGCACAATGTAGTCTAACTATAATATCATCTACTTACCAAATATTAATATTTTATAATATGTAATAAGAGTATTAATAAAATAACTAAATAGTTTGGAATTGGTAAGAATAATTCTCTCTTTTCTCTTCATTGGCTAGCTAGAGTGTGGAGGAGAATGTAAATGGACCACATTCTCCTCTACATTGCAGACATTAACTATGTTCACGTCAACACAACATCTTTTTATCACATTGTGCATTGAAAGATGAAAAGTTGTGACATTGTTGAATATGTTGATGTGGAATATAATTTACCACAATAACATTTGAGCGTTGGAGATGCTCTTATATTAGTCATTCTGATGGAGATGAACCCTAGAATTTTGGAAAGTTCGACCTAATTTCCGACCTCAAACCAAGAAATCAGGCGTGAATTTTAAATAAAAAATTATAGTATTGATTTATTTTAATTTAACAGTTACTAGTACAATACCCGTGTATTACACGGGTGCTTGTTAAAAAAATTATTTTTAAATTTTAAAATTAATGAAAAATGTTTGTTTTAAAATTTAATTACTTTTTGGTATATGTGTTATATTATAGTAATTTTTCTAACTTATATCATATAACTACTTGAAACATAAATATATCCCGCGCAGACCCCGGATTGAAATTTGGACTTCTAACAGTTGATGCAAATCAAACTCATCTTCCGGCAGTCAAACAATCTTAGCTTGGATAGTTAAATCGAAGTTCATCAAGAGATGATTAATTTGATATATAATATATATAAAACTGATAAAAAATACAAAAGTTAAGAAATGGTACTAAAATTCAATTAATACGTGTAACATGACCATAAATAATCAACATATTTATGGATAGTCCGAATCTAATTATTTTTGGATTGTGAGTAAATTAAAATCTACCCAAGCCAAATAATGAAGTTTGTAATTTTGCCACATAAGATCCCGAAACACGTGAGTCTGTCATTTAGGCTTAACACGTTTTGAAATAATATATAGGGGGGATATTGAAACAATTGAGTGACAGATTACGACTGAAAACCTATGAGCAGAACCTAATGTTTTCAGTTCTTACCATCTGAACTATAAAACAGATAACAAAAATACCATGTGAAAGCAGAAAGACAAGTCGAGGTGAGTGTTGCTTTTTCCGTAAGACCAATTCCGGCCCAAGTGTTCTTTGAAGCGCGGCAAAATACCTACACATTACAAAACAGTTTCATAATAAATAGATAAAAATAGCGACAGACAAACAACACATATATTTGATTTTTGCTTACTGAGGGAGTTCTGCAAAGTTCGATTCCCAAGTGCCATATACACTCTCGATGGCTTTTCTCCTTCCGTGCCATGCCTTCTTGTAGCTGACATCCACTTTCCAGCATGTTTCACATCAGCCTAGATCATGTCGACGCCGTACTCCGCTTTCTTTCGAATCTTATTACGAATGAGATTTGAAATCATTTGGGCGGTTACATTTTTGTGGTCATTTCTCTCGATCGGTTGCATACAAGTGTGTCTATCAGTCCATTCAGTTAGTTCCCACATTTCATGAACCCGCCTGGACTTAGTCACCCGAGCCTTCCACAGACAAGGCGGATCTCTACTAGATCTGCAGACCACTTTGAATGACTTTTTATTTGAATCATTTACCTGAATCTCTCGCAATCTATCGACGTTCCAACCCATTAAAGCCATTTGGGCTTCTTGCTTGCTCCGAAAAACTATACCCAAACATATGGTCTCAATGTCGCCATTCCAGCGTAGAATAGCATACTCGTCCTCATCTATCCTGGACGGGTCCCATTCACCCATCTCGCGATATATGTGCCGACCACCACTAGGAAAGGGGAATTCTTCTTCAATGAACTCGGCTTCACTCTCCTCATTCACCGATCTATCTGATTCGGTTTCTGAGGTCTCGTCTGTGAAATCATCTTCACCGAGTGCGAACTCTTCGTCACTTTCTTCCCCGTCCTCATTTGCCCTTTCTCTAATTGGTGAGCTTGTCCCTTCTCCAAAATTACGTAGATGAGAAGTCGACGTGCCATCATCCATTCCCCCGTAGTAAGGAGCAAAATCCTCAAATTGTGTGACCGGTGTAATTGCCTCCAACGATAAATGCAAATACACAACGGACATAGGAGGAGATAAATAAATCCACTCAAGAGCGCTATGGTTATCGAGTCTTCCGGCAGTCCACGAACCATCGCGTTGACGAAACATTAAAGTAATCACTTGAATTGTCCAACCTTCTCCAAACCGACAATTTTCATTAATCATCTGTACCAATTGTTCATATGATAGCCTCCCCGTAATAACAAATGAACCATCCGGACTATCCATAAATGAAACAAAATCTCTTAACTGTTCCCTCGCAAATCGCCAATACAAATTAACAAAATACGGACCACAATATGCCATTTATACCTGTTGCAAACAAAAACTTTCAATTCTTCCCAATTACAACAACACATAATGTGTAATCCAACACCCAAAAAATTCAATTATTTTTTAAACCCATCTTTTTACCCTAACGAAAAAACCAAAAAAAATATTCTCAATTGATTAATCCTCCAAAACCCTAATACACATAATCCAACAATAACATACAATTTACCTATATTTCGAATAAATTGGAAGCCCTAATTCTAACCCTAATTTCAAAAAACCCTAAGCCCAATTGACAATTTAGAACAAAATTCTAATCTCCAATTCAAGATACACACATAATCGATAAACAATTAACAATCCACAATCTTCAAACACCACCACATTCAAACACCATCCACAATTACTAATTTTCAAACCACTCCAAACAATGTAAAAAGTTGAGATAAGCTAATATACCTCGTGCGAATAATTTAACCGGAAATGAGGTTCGTGTTGTTGTTGTTGTCGATTCACGTTGGAGTGGCGATTGGATCGAGTTTTTTTCCGATAAGCTTGAAGAAAAAATGAACGGAACTGCTGTTGAAAGTCGCGCAAATGAAATGGGAAAGAAGAGAAGGGGAGTTGATTTATTCCATTGTAAAACGGATTTACTAAATACGTTTTAGAGCTATTTAATTCTAAAACGTATAATAATAATACGTTTTTCAATATTTTTTTTAGTTAATTAAAAACGTAATTATATAATACGGTTTAAGATTATTTTTTAAATTTATATTTTATGAAATAAAAACGGATTAATAAATCCGCTTTTTAAAACCCCAAATATCAATCAATTTTGGATTTTATAAAACGGATTAATAAATTCGTTTTTCAAAACTCTAAATTGATTGACTTTTGGGATTTTAAAAAACGGATTTGTTAAATACGTTTTCAATTCATAAAATATTTGCGTTTTTAAATTATTAAAAGGAAATAAATATTTTTTAAATTATTCAAAATTAAATATAAAACGTATAATGAAAATACGTTTTTCTAATAAAATGTAATTAGGAAAACGGATTCGGAAAATACGTCCTTTTTATTTTTTTTCACTCATTTTTTTTTCTCCACTTATTTTTTTTTTATTTTCAAATAAATAAACTGCCCAAATATAAGGGGAAAAAAATTGGAGGTCCTCATTGTGAAGATTGATAATAAAATCTTATCCAGTTATGAACAGTTTATTAATTCACATCAAATTTTAATTGTACACAGTTTTTGCAAAATAGAGTTCACTGTAAGGATCACACACCAAGTTGATGCAATTCCAGGGACATTCCCCTCTATTGTCCATAAAACATTTTGACATTATTATTG
>BKCP01003335.1:2419773-2430223 GCA_008636005.1 Striga asiatica
AAAATAATAATAACTCTTAAACTAATGGGACGAGACGAGGGCTGCAAACGAGCCGAGCCGAGTCGAGCATTGGCCATATAGAGCATGATTGAATCTTTTTTTAGCTGCCCGAGCTCGACTCGATAAGAAAATGCAATAGCTCGAGCTCGGCTCGAAAATTTTTAAGCGAAATTATCATTAAGCACTTGTGTTATACTATTTAAATATATATAAGGGGTATTTTAGTAATTTAATATATATCAAGCCGCTCGACAATGCAAAATATGGGCTCGATTCGACTCGAGTTCGTGCTCGAGCCGCTCGAGCTCGTCGAGTTCGGTCAAGTTCGAGCTCGATTCGAGTGCTCGCGAGCAGCTCGTGAGCCGCTCGACTCGTTTGGAGCTCTAGACGAGTTGTTCATATTTGTCGAGATTTACCAACGCACTCTCGTCGACATCAATACTGCTGTGGGCTTTTTCTAGGCTGGATAATGATAAGACAAATATACTTTTAAATAACTATATATGTTGATATGTCCAAATATATTGCGCTTGAACTGCCTCGCTTCTTTTTTGTTGAACTGTCTCGTCTTGAATCACGAATCGGATCACTCTTTAAAGTTGAAATAAGTCATCTTGAGTCACGAATCAAATCAACATGTAAAACAGTGTCAATGTTGGGCTCGACCTACACAAATCAAAGCTCAAGTCAAAAATAGTATATTCAAGATAAAGCGTTTAAAAAGAAGTTATGATTAGAAATTGAACATGGTTGAATTATTTATAAGGAATTTTTGACTTATTCACCGATCATTATTTATCATCAAGGAATTAGATCGTTCAAAATTTAGAAATATATATACATAAATCCAAATTTATATATTTTAGTAATATATTACAATTCTTCATGGATATCATTTGTGATAAAATTAATTCATTTATTGATCATTTCTTTAATATATTTATCCGGCCAAGGAAACACAGAAAAGGAACTTTCTAACAGCATCAGGAGAACTATAGGGCAGTTTTTCCCTTCTATTTTAAATTACAATTTTTGGCAAACTTTAATTTTTGGGTCCAAAAGGTTGCAGGTATTAATCATGGTGCAGTTAGCATACATATGGAGACATGCATATGAATGTTATGCAATTTTATCTCATTTTCTGGGTTTCATCATAATACTGCAATTTTTGCAGGATACAATAATCATCTCTCTTAATTTTGCAGAAATTAGGTCCACAACCAAAATTCACTAGTATTGTTGCTTTCGCATGATAGTTACAACTTATTTGAAATTTACAAGTACAAATAAAAAATATATATATTAATAAATGTTGATGCTTAAGAGGTGCCTTTGTTTATCCAAAGGTCAATGCCAGATAATACAAAAATGATCAGACACAGCCAAAGTGTACATTATTATAATATTTCATGGATTCAGAATCTGACTCCTAAGAATTAAGAAACATCTATATATAATTATTAATCTATGTTATAAACATTTTGGATGATCACAATGTATTCCGTGCGTGAACATTGTATAGAATATGATTACCATTCTACTCAGCTGTTTCTCTGCAATTACGTTCATTTTTTAAAAATTGTTCATGTTCTCTCCAAATGTAACAAAATTACATTATCAGGATCTGTAAATTAGTACTTTAAGATAAATACTGTAATCTCATGATTCAATTATCTATGGCCAAATATACAATGTTTAAAAATTGCTACTTGGGCGGGGCTACAGCGCCTAAACTGGAACTAAACAGAGATAAACAATAATACTAATAAAATATATGTATATATTTATCACCACACATGATTTACAGGATACATTATATAGTAATTAATGTGGTTAAATATAAAAATTGTCCAAATAATATATTCAAAACGGTTGTATTAATATAACAAAATTTTAAAATTTTCTATTGTGAAAATAATAAATATCTCAAGCAAAAAATTAAAATATATTTTATTATACTTTAAAAATAATATTTAAATATATATATATAAGGGGGCCTAGGTGGCCTAACTTCACAAGTATTTGGAATTTTTTTAGTAAGTATACGTTTTTAAACCAAAATGTTAAATTTTAAAATACAGTACAAATAAAAATATAACATTTAATAGTATAAAACTAGTGCGTGACCCGTGCGATGCACGAGAAAATAACATTATGATTAAATTAAATATATAAATAACATATCATGATTTATCCATTGTTTTTAAATTAAACCGGGTTGGACACAGTCCGACTGGATGGACCGACAATCGGTTTATAACCAGTCTAGTTCGCTTGAATAAAATATTTGTTCTCGAATCCGTAAACACCAGTCGGTTGTACTGGTAGGATTGATACGATTTTCTAAATAAATTTTGTTATATTTAAAATTATTTTAAATAAATTACATATTTAAATAAAATAGAGGTTTATAAATTATTTATCAATTAGTTTAAACATTTGAATTTATAAATTATTTAGATATCTAAGTAACACATTTTATTTAAATTTATTACAAAAAGTACTATATATATATATATTAAAATGTTTATAAATTAAAATCTGAACAAACCACAAATGATTTAATAAAATAGCTTGATTGTTTCGATGACGGTCCAGTTCTGAAAATCTTATATTTACTGTACATTAATAAATATTATAGTAAAATATTATTTAATTCACATAAATATTAATAAAATGATATATAAATATTCATACATCAGTAAACATGTTGTCATAAAAGTATTGTTAATACGATTATTTGAAGTTTGGACTACATCATATTCACGTAATAAAATATTTTCAATATAAAATTTATATTTAGGTTCAATAATTGATTTGGTGTGGTCGAACTGATACATAATTTAGTCACCTGAGACCAATCAAGTTGTGTCAAGTTTTTTTACTAGTTTAAATACTATCTAGAAGTCATCAATCAACTTGGGCAGTACCCTAGTTCAATCACCCGATTGATCCGAAGAAATTTTCTCATTTTATTTAAATATATTTAATTTTATGAAATAAAAATATTTTATGATTCATATAATAAATGTCTACACCAAACGATAGTATATTAAGATTATAAATTATATATCTAAAATTGAATTAATTATTTTTACTTTATGCATATTAATAAAAAATAAATATAATAATTTTCAAAAAATTAAAATTAATTGATTGATTATGCAATTTAAAGAATATTTTTAGCGTTCAATATTTTTCTTAAAGGCACAAATATAAAGATCGAGATTCTAAAACTTTTATTATATTTGAATTGAGATTTTATAATTATTTAATGTTGTTTGTTGTTTCTAAGAAAAAAATAAAAATAAAAACATACACACTTAATAAATCTTGGTTGGATTTTTTAAATAATAAAATGAACTAAAGCTCAAAATTGAAGGTAGCAGTTAATGTTGTATGATTTTTTAAAGAAAAATTAAGAAAAATAATAAAACTTACTATTTATAGGTTGCATTAAATTCTAACCTATTTTTTTGCTACTATTTTTGGTAAATGGTAATTCTTATTATATATATATAGATTCCCTCTATATATAATTTCAGAATGCGCTGAGCCTACGTGGCAAACTCTCATGCTTCGGAATCCTATTTGACAAAAAATCATGGTATGGGGTTAGGTTTGGATATAAATTAATATTTGTATTAATTGTATTTTAATATCATTTTCTATTATAACCATTGAATTGCAAATATTTTTAAAAGTTGATAACTTTTGTATTTCTTATCTGTTTTATATATATAATATATTAAATTAATCATATTTTGATGAATTGTGATTTGACATCCATATTGTATATATAAAATAAATAAATTATATTTATCTTTATAATTTATCTTCATAATAATAATACAGGTTGACATTTTCATTTAATGTACGGGTATTTATTTATTATGATATTTATATCAAATCTAATTAGTATGTTGTCAATGTAATAAAAATAAATAATTATTTATATCCCCTCTACATATAATTTCAGAACGAGCTGAGCCTACGTGGCAAACTCTCATGCTTTGGAGTCCTATTTGACAAAAAATCATGGTTTGGAGTTAGGTTTGGATATAAATTAATATTTGTATTAATTATATTTTAATATCATTTTCTATTATAACCATTGAATTGCAAATATTTTTAAAAGTTGATAACTTTTGTATTTCTTATCGGTTTTACATATATAATATATTAAATTAATCATATTTTGATGAATTTCGATTTGACATCCATATTGTATATATAAAATAAATAAATTGTATTTATCTTTATAATTTATCTTCATAATAATAATAATACGGGTTGACATTTTCATTTAATGTACGGGTGTAAATTTATTATGATATTTATTTCAAATCTAATTGGTATGTTGTCAATGTAATAAAATAAATAATTATTTATATAAATTTTAAAATTGCATATAAAGTTAAAAAACTGTGAAACATGACTGGTACAACCCTTGATGTATTAGGCATCTAATTAACTGAAAAAATTAATCTATTTTGCTTAATATTAAATAAATATATTCTACACTATGCATATACATATCATCATACTATTTCTATTTATTTAAGAAATAAATTTTTGTACTTATGTAATAGTAAATATTATCGATATTTTTATATGATATAAGTAAAAAAAATCCAACACGGGTTGATATTTTCATTTAATGTACAGGTTTTAAATAATTATGATTAAAAAAATATAATTTGACAATTTAATTAAAACCCAAAGTAATGTTTTATATAAAATTACATTATTTTAGTTTTTTTTTTTTTAAAAAATTATCATTTTTTACAAAACCTTTTTAATTCAACACCCGTGTAATACACGGGTATTGTACTAGTGTCATTTTATTTATATAAATATAAGATATCGATTCATCTAAAGATATCGATTCAACTTCTTTTAAATACATATCCTGGATTTAAGTGGATTTGAAGCAAGAGAAAAAAAGATTAAGATGAAACTAAGGATGGCAGCGGTTCGGTTTCGGTTCGGATATCCGCGGTTTTTGGTTCTGCGGTTTTTGGTTTTGGTTCCAAATTTCACCCACGGTTTTGCGGTTTCGGGTACCCGAAAGTCTTCGGTTTTGGTGCGGATCCTATATTTCGCCCGTGGTGCTCCGTTGGGTGCCCAAAATAGACGGCCCATCAAAAAGCCCACCAATAACCCTAGCTATATAAGTGGAAATTTCCTCTGCCTTTGAATGAAATGACCCTTATTGATATTCTTTTGAACTGCTTTTAGAGTATAACGCGTGTACGATCTGCATCCAAAATCTCACAAAAACTCCAAAATCTTTTTCGTATCTTTGACAAAAAATCAGATCTCTCTTCTTCATCTCTCTGTATCATCCTCCTGCCAGATCAAAATTTTGCACAAATTTGCTCCGTCTTCCGAGCTTAAAGACGAAAGGAGCAGAGGCGACGTAGGCGGATATAACGGCGTTGTCGGCGTGCGGAGGCAGCATCTGGGTCGCACGCAGCGAACAACGACGGAGGGTCTGACCACTGTCAACAGACTCACACTCCCCAATCCCCATCCTCAGCTTCTTCCGCCTCAGCGCCGCCAGGGGAGTCCTCTACAGAGTGAGGGACTTAACACAACTATTTCAAATTAATATGTTTTTTCATAACCTATCGCCACCTACCGGCGACCGCCATGGCTTCCTTCTCCATTGAAATTTGTTTGGTTTTTTTTCTTTTTTTTTTTTTTTCATAGTNGGCGCATTGCCGAGCCGCGAGCGAGGCGCCCCGCAGGCAGCCGCCCGGCAGCCCCGCCCTGGACTCCCTCCCTCCATCCCTCGACGCAACGACGCACGAGCGGGAGCTGCAGACGCCCACGTCCCCGGCGGCCGGCGACCACAGTCCTAAGCTAAGGTATGAGTTACCTCGATGCATCCGTTCCCTCGATCTGAACTTCTCAAAGCTGCTATGCTATTTTTTCTGTCCATTTATTCAGTCTTCTCATTTGTTAGGGTTTGAACAATGTCGACTCCTCCTGATACTAGTGGATCTCAAGCTGTTACTATATCTCAATCTGTGGGTTCTCGTCCTCCAACTCGTCCACGTCTTGCATCTGGTTCGGCAACACCGCCATCGAGTACAGCAGCACCTGTGACTGGATCAGGTAACATTGATGTGATACAGGTAGAAGATGATGCCCCTGTTGGCTGTAAGAGGAAGCTAAGATCTGTAGTATGGGTAGACTATGATTTGACTCAAGTAAATGGGGTTTGGAAAGCTATTTGCAAATGGTGTAAAAAACATTTAGCTGGGGAGACTAGAAATGGTACAACTCACTTGAAGAATCACAGTGCTATATGTGACTCTAGAGCTTGTAGAAAAGGTTTAACCCAGTCTACTATTAAATTAAATGCAAACTCAAAGGATGGCACTGCCACATTGGAGAAGTATGTGTTTGATCCAGATGTTGCTAAGAAAGAACTTGCTTTGATGATTATTGTCCATGAGTATCCTCTTTCTATGGTAGACCATGAAGGATTTAGAAGGTTTTGTGCTGCATTGCAGCCAGCGTTCAAGTTGGTGTCTAGAAACACAATTAGAAAGGATATCTTTGACATGTATCAAGTGCAAAAGCAATGTATGGTGAACTATATCAAGAAATTGAGTTCTCGTGTTGCTGTTACTACGGACTTGTGGACAGCAAACCACCAGAGGAAGGGTTACATGGCAGTTACAGCCCATTTTCTTGATGATGATTGGAAGCTAAAAAGTTTTCTTATTAGGTAATAATAAAATCTCATCATTTTGTGTTTTTATGTTATGCATTGTCTATCGAGAGCAATCTGTCCAGCACAATCACTTATCATATTTTATTGTTGTAGGTTCATTTATGTTCCAGCACCACATACAGCTGAGGTTGTAGCAGAGGTCCTTCATGAAGTTCTCTTGGATTGGCATATTGAGAGGAATCTTTCCACTATAACACTTGACAACTGTAGTGTCAATGATAATGTCATGAAGACTATGATTGGCACTGAAGGTGATGATCTTGCAAAGAATAAGGCTGCTATTGAAGGCAAGTTACCCCTCTGTTCTTGTATGTTGAAGGGGAAATTAATGCATATGCGTTGTGTTGCACATATTTTAAATTTGATTGTGAAAGATGGAATGAGTGTTATGGAGAAGGGAATTGATAAAGTGCGTGATAGTGTTGCATATTGGTCTGCCACTCCTAAAAGACATGAGAGGTTTGAGAAAATGGCTAGGCAAATGCTAGGGGAATATGAAAAAAGAATTGCTCTTGATTGTAAAACTAGATGGAACTCTACTTACACTATGCTTAGCACTGCACTACTTTACCAAGATGTCTTTGAGCACCTTGCTTCTCGTGCTCCATGTGTTCCATCTGCTGAAGATTGGAAGTTTGCTAGAGAGCTTTGTGATAGGTTGAAGATGTTTTATGATGTAACTGAGCTACTCTCTGGCACTAAATATGTCACAGCCAACCTTTTCTTTCCCAAAATATGCAACATTTTTTTGGCAATTAGGAGGTGGCAAAGCAATGATAATCCTAAGATAGAAGAAATGTCTAGAAAAATGAAAGAGAAATTCAACAAGTATTGGTCAGATGTGCATGGTTTGATGGCTGTTGCTGCTGTCCTGGATCCTAGGTATAAGTTGCAGCTATTGAATGCTTTGTTTCTCAAAATTCATGGGTCAGTTAGTGTAGCTGATGAATCTGTCAACAAGGTGAAAGAGTTGTTGTGCAATCTGGTTTTGGAATACCAACATACTGTTGAGGTTGTTGCCACAACAGATGGTGCTCAAACTAGGCCAAGAGCTCCTCCTCAGGTGGATGATGAAGATTGGATGGACACTTTTGATGATTATATATCCAAACAGCCCGCTGTGACCTTCACTTACGTCCGAACAGAGTTGGATTTGTACTTGGAAGAGCCATTGCTGCCTAGGACATAAGATTTGGATATTGTTCAGTGGTGGCAAATTGCAGGGTTGAAATACCCAACATTACGAAAAATTGCACGTGATGTTCTTGCTATTCCTGTGACGACGGTGGCATCCGAGTCGGCCTTTAGCACTAGTGGGAGAATAATCAGTCCACATCGTAGTAGGCTTGCACCATCAATGATTGAAGCACTTATGTGTATGCAAGCATGGTCTCATAACGACATGTTAGGTAAGTGCAATTTCTGTAAGTAGTGGCTTTATTGTATACAAGTTGTAAAACTAATTTGTGACTGTGACAACTATATATATGCAGGGTCTCATTCAACTTTTGTTGGTGCTTTGATGACTTGTCTTGATGAAAAAGAAGAAATGGTAGTGCTGTTGTTTCCTTGTGAATTTACATTAAAATTAAACATTCAAGTGCTGAGCTACTCTCTATTTTTATATTGCAGGATGAAGATGCTTCCACCATAATTGATGAATGATCCTCCAAAGGGGCGGCGCCGGCGCTTAGGCAGTACTTTTGGACAGTGTGTGGCTCAAGTGAAGATGAATGCCTCAAGTGTCTAGTGGTGTTTTTTTTTTTAAATAATTATGGACAGTATGTGTGTATGTGTGTGTGCCTGAAGGCCTTGAACTTCTATTTCTATGTTTCTGGAGTCTGGACATGGGCTGGGCACATGGCTTGGCTTAGCTATGTACTCTACTACCTTTATGGCTTGTACTGTACGTTGGTACGTTGTTGTTTTTGGTGTTTTATTATAATATTTTTGGTTTTTTGGGTATCCGTTTGGTTTTTGGGTATCCGCGTGTTTTGGTTTTGGTGAAAGGATTTTCACCCGAAACAGTTTTGGTTTTGGTTTTGGTTTTTAAGTTTGGGTTTTGGTTTTGGGTGCCCTGAGGTTCCATCCGATCCGAACTCGAACCGCTGCCATCCTTAGATGAAACCATGTGTGGTGTGGTGAGATAATAAAGTCATAATTCATTAATAGCTATATATTTTGGTTGGCACTAAACATTAAATTAAACAGCACAACATGGGATTCAGCATATGGCATTAAATAGCCGGATCTGCCGTTGAAGTAAACTGTTGCATTACACTGTTTACCCAAAATATACGTTAATTTGAATTCAATTAACCACACCATATTTTTTCCCTTGTTTTCTTCAAAAAAAAAATAAAAATTAGCACTTCTAAATCCAGCAAATTACCTACACAACAACGACATACCATTTGCATACACCTCTGTTCAAACCTTCAAATTTAAATAAAAGTCCAAAAAACAAAAAAATAACAGTTAATTTTTTTCTGGAGATCAATTGCTTCTCGTTTTCAGGAATTAATATGAACTCAACTGTCATATTCATCCATTGCCACACTACACGTGCTAAACCACCNAATAAGTAATAACAATATTAATTGTCAATCTTAAAGCTAATCCTAATTTCTACACAATTTTTTCTTTTCTCGTTAGCAATTGATCAAACACCTGAAGAAGACGAGGAAGAAGAAGAAGCATTTACGTTTTTGTGGGGCACAACAATCTCATCTTCATTCTCGTTCTCCATTGCCGACAAACAATTAGAAGGGCTGTTAGACGAGTAAGTAGATGACGAAAACGACAACGGCGAGGTGAATGAGCCCTGAGTCGCCGTCGAGGAGGACGAGCACCGCTCATCCACGGCGGAGCTCGACGATTCATCGCCGCCGCCGATATGAATCAGCAGATCCACAAAGGCGTCGACAATGAATTCGTGATTAGACCTCGAATTGACCCTCAGATAACAAGCCAGGAGATCCTCCAGAGAATCCCAGTCCCTCAGCCCCTGCGCCTCGACCATCTCCGCCATCGACGCCCTGAAATCGCTCACCGGATCTCGGGAATCCACCGCCACCAGCGCCGCGTGAGCGGTGCAACCGCCGCCGCCGCCGCCGGATTTGGATCCGCCGAGGATGGAGCTCGTCTCGCCGGGATCGAAGAACAGCCGGTCGGACCTCAGGCCTCCGAACACTGCCGACTCGTCGATCTCCGGCAGTTTCTCTACGGCGGCGTCAGGGGAGCCGGGGAGGCTCTCCCCGCGGCGGATGCTGAAGTACGAGTCGGCGGTCTCCGAAAGAGTCGACGCCGACGTGTTCCGGTCGTCGAGGAAGGCCGAGTTCATGGTCTTGAGGACGTCGCCGGCGGCGGGGCTCGTGCGGAAGGAGAGGGTTTTGGGGTCGTTAGTGCAGGCCGGCCACGGCCACGCGGCGGCGGTGCTCGGCGATTTGAACAGAAATGGGAATTTCATTTTTCTGCCCAATTTTTGTTAGTGTTTTGGGAAATAAAGAATGTGACGGAAATATAATGTAATAATAATATTGTTATTATTGTCTTTTTTTTTTGTTTGAAGTGAAAAATTGTTGATTTTGGGGTTTTGGGGCATTAAAGGGCGTGTGGGAAGAGGAGTTTGTATAATGAATTGCAGATTTTAAAGGGGGTGGTGAGTGAATGGTGGTGGGACTTGGGAGCCAAATAATTGTA
>BKCP01003335.1:2430302-2446840 GCA_008636005.1 Striga asiatica
TTTGTTTTTTTTTTTTTTATATTTTAATGATTGCCAACTTTTCCTTTCGCTTTCTATTTTGTAAGAAGCGTCGTTTTAGGTTGCTGTATATAATATGGATTATTTATCATTTTATAATATACTTCCAAGTTCCAATTATATATATAAGAGATCTTAAAAAATGGAAAGATAGTAATCAAATTATAGTAAATCGAAAAAACAATGGGAGCAATTATTACAAAATTAATATAATTAAAAAAATCTGATATAAAGTTAATTCTCGTTTGTTTAGACAATATTTCTTTATAAAAGGAAAGATTATGGTTGTTCACTTTTTGTTCTATTAAGTTTTTTATACTATATAAGATTTATTGGGTTACATTACATTATAAAAGTAACTAGAATCTAGTCATAATTAATCCACAAATTTTCTTACGTATGAGAATATAATATTTTATCTCGTTAGTAATTCAGGATGATAATGGAAATTATGATTCATGACGATAATGTAAATTTGATATAGTAACGGAAAGAGTTAAAAAAAAGGAATAATATATACTATAAATAAATTAATTAATGAGACAAGACAACCTCATTTCTTCTATATGCCATATATATAAATATATATATAATCATTTATTAATGTAATTGTTGTAATCATGGACTAAAGCGGAGTGCTTTTGTATGTAAACTTATTGATATAGGGAACCTTCTGCATTTATATCCTCAAAATAAGGTAATTAGTTCATTCACAAATCTCGCTGGGATTTGCTAATCCGTGATTTGTTACGGCAATTTTTTACATTTGTATATTTTTATTCACTTTTAACTAATGTCATCAGAATATGATTTAAACATAAAATCATATTCTAATTTCTATTTTATTTTTTTGATGATTGATATTACATATACATGAATTGAAATATGATTGATGCAAATTATATCTTACAATCCCCAAGATTGATTAAATCAAAGTTCACTCATAATTCAATCTTTGGAAGATTTGAGCGGGGCGCATTGGTAATATTTTCTTCGAAACAATATCTACTAATACTTCTGAGGTGATTAATTTTTAGGCAAAATTGTATGTAATATCCTAATTTGGACTTTTGATATTTTACAAAATATATAACCTTCTCATTTTTTTACAAAATATGAAATTAACTACTCAATTTAATTTTACAAATCAAGAATTAAGCTAAAAAAAAAAATATTGACTTAGACTCCACAAAACCATAATTGAGCAATCTAAAGAATCCATGACCCGATTTAAAAATCTTAGCACATGTACTAATCTATTCAACAATTGTTAAGAATATATGATATTAACAATGAAAAACCGAAATTAAAATATATGATATTAACAATGAAAAACTGATGTGGTGATATAATTTGCCAAATTTAAAACAACCAAAATTAAAATGTTAATTTGAGTGAGGTTGTGTATTAAATGCAATATTCTATGTGACTATGGGGAAAAATAAATTGAAACGATTTCTAGTCTTACGTGACAAAAATGTGGGTTATTATTATTATTGTTATTATTATTATATTATTATTATTATTATTGTTATTATTATTATTAAGCAAACATGACACTTGCACCGATAACTTTCAATTATCGCTCCATTTATGAAAGTTATGATATGAAAACTCAATGACAACTTATGATACCATCTCATAAGCAACACTCTTTTAGCATATATAGCCGTCTTTTCTCCTCTTACAAAACTGATCCAAATAAATTAATAACTATTCAAAAAAAGAGTAAAACTTCTGCTGCTCGAAATTTCGAAGAATAAATGCAAGTACTATTTTTGTATGAGTGTAGGTGTACAAGCAAAGGGGTCCATGAAATGAGTGAATGCAGAAAAATATTAAATAAGAGGTGGTTGAGATGTTTTATTTCAAATGTACATTTTGGCAGGCTTTTGAATTAAATAGGAGATCAATAAGGTTTTTTGCATTTCTTATATTTTGATTGATTTTGATGGGTATATATATATATATATATATTCATCATGCATTGCATTAATGCTTGGATATAAAAAGTTTTCGTTTTGATTGGATTTTTGGTTTGAGTTAGTTAAATTTGAAAAAGCTGATATAATTAATTGTTAGTTGGTATACTAAAATAATATTTAAAATAAAATAATTAAAATTAAATTGATGTAAAAGTAGGAGAGAGAAGATGTGATGTGATGGTTAGTTAAAATTATGTGAGTTAATGTTGTGTGTAAGAATGATTGATTGATATTATTTAATTATATTAATAATATTGATGATAGTGGGGCTGAGTTAAAGTTGAGTTAAAAATGATTAGATTTTTTGGGTTGAATTTGTATCCAAGCATGATTTAATGATTTTGCACTCAACGACTAGCTTCATTTTTCTTGTCGTTTCTTTATCCCTAATCTTAGTTGTTAATTTTCTGATACCCTTTAACATACTTAGTAAACGTAAACATCACAAATTCTTGATCGAGCTAGTCTAATTATTAAGTTGGTCGACCTGTCATACTATTTTATCAAAAATACATTTATATTACCAAATGTCATACTCTTGTTTATGTTGATTTTTAAAGCATAATATTTATATATCTATATATATATATATATATATAAATATGCACATTTATATATATATATATATATATATATATGCACATTTGTATAAAAACAAGTATACTACATTAATGGTTAGGTCCAACTAATACAAAAACACTGTTTAAATATTTGGCAAAACATTACTTGAAAGTCAACAAAAGCTCTTGTGAATATTTATGCTTAGGCTTAGCCGCTTAGGCTTGGGCTTGCAATATCTCGTGCCGTATAGATGACCAACATAAATTGGCTTAGGCTTTAGCAGGAAATTTATTATATCACCCCATCATCAAGAGAAAGTGCAAGATATAAAATGAANAAAGAAAAAAAAAAAAGGAAACATTGGGGACTACCAATTTCGTTCTATTTTTCTTGATCATAATTATTTGGTGGGTGGGGTCAATTTTCCTCCAGAAATTCATCATCCATTAGCATTATTAGTTTATGACAGATACATTGTTTGTTATCTTCTTTATACTGGGAAAATACAAGGGACCATGACACGGTAATGGTCCTTTTTCAAGGCAAACCTGACTGCAATTTGCCCGTCTCATTTGATCAGCAACTGGTAAAGGGGATATTGCCGCAAATCTTTAGCTGTATAAAAAATCTAACAGATAGATAACAATTCGGTTGAAAAGGGTCAATTCGTACACCCATTGATACCCGACTTAAACACCCACAATCATTTACAGTTCACAAAATCAGTACAAAAAACGACTGAGTTATATGCTTACAATAGTCCCGGGAATACAAAACAAGGAGAAAGCTTATGAATTAGCACTCTTACAAATTGCGACAGAGTTAGTAAAAGCAAATGACATAAAATTATTAACTATAGAAATCAGCACATGGTTTATGGAGACATTTAAGACTATAAGCTAGAAATAAGTTCCCTCAGGAGGCTGGACAAGCTTACGGTTTTGTGCGGCTGCCATTTCTTTCTTGAGCTGTTTCAATGTCTTCCATTGTGTACTCTCACTGCCAATTCAGAAGTCAAAACTTGTTTGGTTCAACCTCGATTGATCGAGAGACCAAGAGATTAATAAAAACATAAGATATTTCAGTAATATGGTACAATTGGGGTCGATCTCATGTGACCAAGTTATGAGTCAATTTGTTCGTCTAAATCATTTATCGAAACTAAATATAAATTTTACTATTATAAATACTTAATTACGATAAATGTAATGTAGTTCAAACTCCAAATAATCATATTAAGAATGATTTTATGACAACATGTAGAATGATTTATGAATATTTGTATATCGTTTAATGATATTCTATTACAATTTTTATTAATGTAGGGGAAATTCAAGGTCCTCATAATCGGGTCATCATCGAACCGATCAAGTTATTTATTCCATAGTTTATTGGTTGGTCTATAATTTAATTTATTAATATTTTAATATATCTAGTACTTTTTAGGCCTATATATAGACATTTACAGTCAGCGGATAGAAACCCTAAACAAAGCGCCCCATCACCAACATTTCCGACTGCCGACGGTATGACAGGCGACAACATATCCTCGTGGATGAGGAACTCCCCGATTTTAAATCGATTGGATTTTTTTAATCCTCTTCACCGAAGCTTATTCCTACTTGAGGCTCAAAGAAAATCAGGATGCGAGAGACCTTGTCGCGTGTCAAACAAATAGCGCGATCGGTAATTTGCTCGGTGAAGAGGGTTGCAGCCAATAACGACTCACCCAGCCTTCCAGCGAACCCAACAATCGGGGAGTTTGCAGCCAATAACGACTCACCCAGCCTTCCAGCGAACCCAACAATCGGGGAGTTCCTCATCCACGAGGATATGCCGCCGCCCGTCATACCGTTGACAGTCGAAAATGTTTACAATGGGCGACAATCGAAAATGTTGGTGATGGGGCGCTTTTTCTTAAGGTTTCTATCTGATGGCTGTAAATGTCTATATATAAGCCGAAAAAAGTACTAGATATATTAATAAATTAAATTATGGCACAACCAATAGAATAAATAACTTGATCGGTTCGATGATTACCCGATTATGAGAACCTTGAATTTCTCGTACATTAATAAAAGTTATAATACAATAAACATTAAACGATATACAAATATTCATAAATCATTCAACATGTTTCCATAAAATCATTGTTAGTGTAATTATGGAGTTTGGACTACATTACATTTATCGTAATCTATACTTATATTAAAGGGAGTCATATTTACCAAATTTAGTAGCTAGAAAAATCAATAGCATTTATTGCCATTACTATTTCCATATTATATAGTTTTATTTAATATTTGTTTTTCTGTTACGATTTTTAAAAACAGATATTGTCAAATTCTCTCATCATTAATTACTTTTCATTAATTACAATTTATTTATTTATTATTTTCTTAGCAAAAACGGACCAACATTAATTGATTTCCTTAAAATGTGGAAGCTGTTGCTTTATTTTTGTACAGAAAATCGGGCTTCATTATAGAAATTTATTTAATTACACAATGAATTTTCTATGATATAATTATTTTTTATGGGAATTTTTTTTTAACAGAAAAATATGACATTTCAATAAGATTTTCGATTTTTTAAGACTGATTGTTATTTTGCTATGAAATTTAACATTCCAATATACCTTAACAAAATATACACGTGGTGTATACATAAGTTAATAGAAATATAGAATCCCCATATTTTTACATATATGTATATAATTTTTCTATTACCAAATTTAATTGATAGTTGTTGTGTTATGAGTTTTTTCATAATTGTTATTTAGTTGTTGTGATATTTAGTTTGGTTGGTGTCACAAAAATTCTAATCTATATATATAATAAGAATAATCATTATAATGCAAATTAGAAAAATATTGATATTAGAAGAGATTGAGTTCATGGATTTTCTTAAATCAAAGTTGTTTAATTAGTATACAAAATTAAATTCTAAGAAAATATATGTGTATATTTTGTACATTATTTATACACTATTTAATTTTAAATTTATTTACATATTTTAAATTGATTACTTATATAAATAATACCAACGTGCATTAAATATATTTTATTACATAAAATAAAAAGAACAAGAAGACGTGTAACTTGTATAACTTTATAAATAATAATGACATTATATGGCAACAGAGTTTAATAATTAACTATTATATAGTGAATAAGAATAAATAAAATTGTTATTTTCTCTTATATCAAGGAATAAATATATATAATAAAATTAAATTTATATTAGTGTAAATGTGTTAGTGAAATAATATATTAATTATTTTACAAGTTAGCCCTAACATGCTCACGTTTAATGTTCTGACTAATAAAACAATGCTGATTAAAAGATGTGAAAAATAGATTACAACCCTATTTTTTTAGACTTAACGGTGATTAAAAGAGGCGGAAAATAGATGATAACTCTTTTAAGACTTAAACGAGACTTAACGGTGATTAAAATATGTGGAAAATAGATAATAACCCTTCTCAGACTTAAACGGACAGAGCCTGTGAAAATAATTCATTTAATATCTCTCTCCCGTGCATCGTACGGGGTACGTACTAGTTAAGTATTTATAGTATTAAAGTTTATATTTAGTTTCGATAAACGATTAAGACTGAACAACAACAACAACAACAACATACCCAGTATATTCCCAACAGGTTGGGGTCTGGGGGGTCAGTTGTACGCAGACCTTACCCTTGTAATTATACAAGGAGGCTGTTTCCGTAGCGACCCAAGGTGCATTGCGCCGTTTGATATATATATATATTTTTTTTTTCTAGAAACTTCACTAATAGAAGAAGCACTAGAATTTAAATGAGTCATTTTGATCTAGTCCATTATTAGTACGAGAATTGTCAACAATGACTCTTCCAGCTCCATTTGCAATGGACAAAAACGATTAAGACTGAACAAATTGACTTATAACTTGGTCGCATGGGATCGACCCTAATTGTATCATGTTTGTAGATTATTTTAATAAAAACAACGAATTGTCATGCTTATAATAATTCTTATGGGTTAGCATACCCTTTTACACATGACATAAAATTATTAACTATAGAAATCAGCGCATGGTTTATGGAGACATTTAAGCCTATAAGCTAGAAATAAGTTCCCTCAGGAGGCTGGACGAGCTTACAGTTTTGTCCGGCTACCATTTCTTTCTTGAGCTGTTTCAATGTCTTCCATTGTGTACTCTCACTGCCAATTCAGAAGTCCAAACTTGTTTGGTTCAAACTGATCAAGATCTAACAAAAGATATTTTAGTAACATGGACAAAGTGATCAAGATCTAACATAAAACAGAAAAGACATGAATTCAATCATATCCTCCAACGTCAACTCCAATTTTAATAAATGTGAAAAAAACCAAGATTCAAATTTCTAGGCTAACAGGTTGGTCATTACACCCTTTTCAAAGTGAAACCGAAGATTAAGGAAAGAACCACAGTGTTTATATCAAATTGATATGGCATATGTATGTATACCATCATTGATTATATTGTCAAATATTAGAAAATGATAATACAACTCCTATTCATGGAAATATAATATTAACCGAGGAAAGAGATAGGTGATAACTTACCACACCAGTTTCATGGTTTACACCAAACACTGGGAGGCTTCTTCGGGTAATCTTTGTCACAAAATAGCTTAATTGATATATAGGCCCTTCATGTAGAGACTGATAAGAGAAGGAAAAAGGATCAGTAAACTTGGGTTCTCGACATGAATATCGAGTTCGAGGCTAAAAAATATAAATGTGAAAAGAAATATGAAGGCAAATGATCTAGTTCCATGCCAAAACAGTATAGAATGTAGTAAGACAGTAAAAAATATTACATAATATTACATTCAACATAGAGAATGTCAGTAAATTACAAACTCCACATGATAAGATCATGCCAATCGTACACTAACCATAACAATATAGCACCCACAGAGTTCATCAGCAGCATATCCAGAACTCTGAGCCACATATATAAGAAACTGTGGAAAAGCTAAATAAGCTCCAGTTTGGGGGTCTAAAAAGTTTTGAAAGCCCAAATTTTTGGAAAACAAACCTTTTCTTTTTTCCTCATTCAATCAGTAAAGAATAAAACTAGCATACCTAGGTAATTGAAATATCAAAAAGGTATTCATTTAAGCCTTTGGTAAAGTATCAGCTTAATGCCTAGGCTTAGTGTCACAAAAAAACAGAATAAAACAAAACAAAGAGAAAAGGTTTTGCTAAAAGTTCTAAAAAATGGAAAACAAAGTCCAGTGGTTGTGGATAGGAAATTCGTATGAGTTCACTACAGGGGCGTACAATTCATCCAATTCATCCACAACCAATTTTATGCCCATATAAGTGTACAAAAATATAAGCATCATCATAGCAATTGTTTGGGCGAACAATTGCGACAAATAAAATGAAATTTCATGCTAGGTCGTACTGAAAATCAGCATGTCATAAAATTTTCTTTGCCCTCAAAGGAGAAGAACATAACTAGCAAATTTTGGGCGCACGATATGCAAGTCTTTGTGATGCAATTGATCACAAATTTCAAAGTGTTTACAAAATGCATACTCAATCATCAAAATAATTTACTTCATCTTTCTGTCCATCAACATCAGAGAACAGAACAAAACAGCCAGATTAAAGTGAGTAGAACACTATAAATCCATATCTGTCAAATTTACAGCAAAAGCACCAATCATTTTCAATCAATTGATATTTCCATCAAAATTAGTAACCAGAAACAACTAATCTCCAATGAAATAAACCAGGACGATCAAACAACAAAAAGAAAAAAAAAAGAAATAAACAAACAAACAGAACCCACTACATATATGATATATATGTGATAATTAGAATCTTCAAGAATAGTAGCTTTACGGAAACAGCTCAAGCACTAAAATCGCAACAATGAAGGACCCATATGCAGCCTGAGGATAATAAACTATGAAAAATCAAGGGCAGCCCGGAAGTAACGAAAGCATTAAAATACTTCAAAATATAAATTAAGGAGATGGTAAAACATTAACCCACAACAGTCTATCCTCCCAAGCCAAGAGTCATGGCGCAACGTGAATCGTGTTGGGATTGGTCAATAAATCTCTGTGATCGAGAAAGAAGAGAGATAGGGGAGCAGAAGATTGAGAGGTGGAGACTCGGGTTGGGAAGAAACTCAACGAAATAGTTGAAGTGGTGATTGAATGTAAATCAACCTTATCCAATTATGTTCAGGCGAAAACGATTGAAAAAAATAATTTGAGATTCACTCAGGCGCTTAATAGAAAAAAAAAACCTCTCCGTTTTCCGTCTATTTCATGAATAGTAAACCCCAGACTATAAATCCGCCGTCGGCCTCCTCCTTGGTGGGGCGCTCCGCGCCGCCGCTGGCCTTGTGCGTCCAGGCTCCCGTCGAGTGGTGGGCTTCTCTGCCGGGTGGAGTCTCGTACGTCTTCATTTTCAGGCGGGATCTTCGTGCTCAAGGTGGCTCCGGCTTTCAACGGTGTAGCCGGTCGTCTTGTTCCGATCTCTGCCTGCGGAGGTCGGAGCCGAGGCCCCTCTTTCTCCCTTTGTTTCTCTGGCTCGCCTCGGGTGGTAGGAGGTATTGGGGGAGATGCGCAAATGCGGATGTAAATTAAAACAACGTGAAATGCCAATAATCAACTCAAGAATGACAAAAAAGTCTCAGTGACAAAAGAAATCTCTTGCAAAAACAGGAATAATTCTTTTATGTTGCGGAAGACCAGATTAAATAGAGAATACTAAGAATATTCAAAATAAATAAAATATGCAAGAAAAATGACACGAAGATTTAACGTAGAAAAACTTGAGGAAAACCACGAGACAATCTTCGAACAATTCTACTATATTTTCAAGATAATTACAATATATTTTCACATTCCCCTATACTAGAAACTAGCGCGTAGCCCGTGCGATGCACGGGATGGTATATTTTCCTGAAATGTTTAACGTGTGAAATATTAAAAATAATATAATTTATATATATGTAACAAAAATAAATGGATTGCAAAGAAGGACAAAAAAATATAAATTATTGAACACTTTCTTTGTGAAGTAAAATTTGTGAAGTTTTGATATATTGATTATGAATAGAAAAGTATGAAATACTACCTGCTGACCGTTGAGATAGATGAGAAGATTTACTTAGAATATATAGAATAAATATTGAGATAATAATTTACCTTTTACCTAGTATATATAAAATAAATATTGACATGATGTGGGAAAATTATGACGAATTATGACATAAATTCGTTTAGAAGTTAGTAGAAAATATTCAAAAATTAGATTTATTTTTTATTTTTTAAATCCTTACAGTAATTCGTACGCTCCTTTTCATACGCTTAATTTTTCAATTTTACACATACAAATCAAAATTAATGCAACTCGAAATATTATATAACAAATAAAATGAGATTTTTTATCTAACATTTAGTATATTGCCGGAAAATCTTTTATAAATCTTATTCTCTTTTTATGCACATAGATATTAAAGAATGAGTAAAAAAATTATCTAAATATGTTTAAAAGTATCTAATATTATATGTGTTAACAATGTTACAACCAAAAGACATTAAGAATACGTAGACTATTATATAACATATGTGAAAGTATTAAAATATTTTATATTATTATTGAAAAATGTGAAATTACCTCAATTTTGTCTAGACTATTTTATAAGAAAAATATATATACTTAAAGTTAGCATACACACATATATATATCCTTAAAATTTGCCCAACTAACATGTTTAAAAGTATATACAATTTTATATCTAAAAACACGTTTAAAGTTTACATATTTTACAAAAATTAGACTGCTCTCAGTTTATATAAAGTTTGTTGCTCTCATATTCGGATAACGCATTTAATGAAAGCACCTACGATACAAAATTTATAAATATTAATTAATATAATTTTCTAAAATATATAAAATTGAAATAACAAAGGTAAATATTACCTGTTCATCATGAAAATGCGTTACAACTCTCCCGTGGGTTTTAATAATGCGGACTGCTCTCAGACGAAAAAAAACGTTTCTTTCTTTTGTTAACGGAATCAAGTTTACCCTCTGGAAGCATTATATTGTCCATGTGAAGAATTGGTCTGTATTTTTTTCTTCTCTCAACCCAGCCTGGAAGCATTATATTGTCGATGTGAAGAATTGGTCTCTGTATTTTTTTCTTCTCTCAACTCGTGAATGATGAGTTGTAATGGTGGAAGTGAATATTTTTTATACAATTTTTTTTTTCTGCAAGTTTCAATTGACCGAAAAAAAAATGGAAGATATTGTTTTTATTCACCAAAAGTGATTAAAGATAATTATGGATTGTATTTGGATAGATATTAAATTCCATGATTTTTGGGATGCAACAACAAAATATGCAATCATATGTATATATCTTATCACGTTAAGAATATATCCATTGCTAAAAAAAGGGGAATATCTAATGCCTTAATTAACGGAATTATCAATTTCGTATTCCATTATCACAATTGTTTTTTAAAATTTGAATGAGATTACATAAATAGAAAGTCAAAAGTCAACTCAATTTATTTTAGGTTTCTAAAAATGATTTTTACATCAACCTTTTTAGATATATATAGATATAAAATATAGTGACCCAGTGAGACTCCACTCATATTCAAATATTACAAACAAGGAGTAATAGAGAAGACACCCAACCCTATATATTTTTCCCACACTCACATGATCTACTCAAACACTCTATTTTTTTCTCATTGAAAAATTAACACTCCAGAAACTAAATGTTGTTTCGGTTCCTTATTTTCTTTCTCACTTTGGTGTGCTCTCCTCTGTTGAATACCCCCTCTATTTATAGCGGGGAAGTGCAATGAAATTCAAGAAATTTTGGCTGCCTACACTGATGCCCCCTTTTTCAATTATGGTAGGCACACCTGCCACCAAACTTTCATTATAAATATATATATATATATATATATATATATATATATATATAGGTTGGTTCAAATAAAAACTAATTCTGGTGTGAGAACCGTGAGAACCATATTTGATGCTACTTTTAATTGTGTCTGATGCTATTTTTAATCTTACACGGTGCTATCATTTTCACAAATGCTAACATAAATTGTGTCGCTATTTTTAATAAAATAAATCCTGATTAAAAATAGCAATAAAATACAATCAATCATAGTACTACATACAATTAAAAATAGCAGTTCTTACAGTTCTTACGTTAGGACTTGGTTCTCATTTGAACCATAACCTATATATACATATATATATATATATATATATATATATTATCTTTTTAATCTTTGCTTGACCTACAATTCTCCCCCTCCAGCCAAAGGGTAATATACTGCAATTCTTTATATGCATTCCATGTCGATCAACTCGGCATTAAGCTGTAGTTTTCCTCCTATTACAACTTTCATCATCATGTCAGCACGATTTTCGTCAGTGTGAATCTTTTCCAACTTGAACTGTTGTTCTTCCAATCTTTTCGTGCGAGAGTGGTACATCGCATTCTTACTTAAATCCAATGCGCTTTGACTATCACAATGGATATCGTACCTTTCCTGCTTCATTCCCAATTGTTGAAGAAACCTCTTCAACCAAAGCATTTCTTTTCCCGCTTCTCTCAATGCAATATACTCGGCTTTAGTAGTCGACAAGGCAGCAGATTTCTGCAATTTAGATTGCTAAGATACAGCTCCTCTTGCAAATGTAAACACAAGCCCTGAAGTAGATTTTCTACTATCCAAATCACCTGCCATATCCGCATCTGTTTAACCTTCAAGAACTGGGTTTCCTTTACCGAAGCTCAAGAATTTATTTGTACTATCTTTTAGGTACCTCGAGATCCACTTCACATTTTCCCAATGATCTTTTCCAGGATTGGAAAGATACCTGCTAACAATTCCAACCGCGTGAGCGATATCTGGTCTAGTACAAACCATGACATACATCAAACTCCCGACTGCCGAGGAGTATGGAACACACACCATAGCATCTTTTTCTTCTAGACTCGTAGGACAACTTCGTTTGCTGAGTTTGAAGTGATTGGCTAACGGTGTATTGACCGGCTTAGTCGATTTCATGTTGAATCTCTCCAGAATTCGATTCACATACAGTTCTTGCGATAACCATAACATCTTGGATTTTCGGTCCCGCATGATGTGCATGCCCAAAATTTGTTTTGCAGTGCCTAGATCCTTCATATCAAAGGACTTTGACAATTCCTTTTTCAGATAATCAATCAACTTCATATCCCGTCCCACTATCAATATATCATCTACATATAACAAAAGGATAATTAATTTATCACTTGAAAATTTCTTAACGAACACACAATGATCAACTTCAGTCTTCGTATATCCATGGCTCGCCATAAACGAATCAAATTTCTTGTACCACTGTCGTGGAGCTTGTTTCAGTCCACACAGGCTCTTCTTCAATCTGCAAACCATGTGCTCATTTTCAGTCCTCTCAAATCCTTCTGGTTGCTCCATGTAGATTTTTTCATCTAGGTCACCATGGAGAAATGCAGTCTTCACATCTAGTTGTTCAAGCTCCAGATCCATACTAGCCACCAATCCAAGTATTACTCGAATAGAGCTCATCTTTACAATCTGTGAGAAGATTTCATCAAAATCTATTCCTTGCTTTTGTCCAAATCCTTTCACGTCTAAACGAGCCTTGTACTTCAACAGCTTGTCACCATCTTTCTTAAGCTTGAACACCCATTTGTTTTTCAAGGCTTTTCTGGCTTCCAGAAGCTTCACAAGCTCATAAGTTTCATTTTTCACCATTTCTTCTTGCATAACTTTCATCCACTGAGATTTATCTTTATGAGTTTGAACTTCTTCAAAGCTTTCTGGTTCGCCCTCTTCAGTGATGGTAATATACGTGGAACTAGGGTACCTTGTAGATGGTTGAATGCTCGATTTGATCTCCTGAGCTGAGGCGGAGCTTTGAGGTCTTCTTGCTCGACACCTTCACCATCATCATCTTTAATTTCTGGATCATTATCAACCCTGAGTTCTCCATCACACCCTCCCCCTATTGTGGCATCTCTAGGAGGTTTAATAGGTGAAAGATCCACCTTACCACCTGGTTCTCTAGTTTCTGGTGAAGCAGAATCAGACATAGTTTCTTGCTCATGGAACACTACATCTCTACTTCTGATAACTTTCCGTTTTTCTGGATCCCATAACCTATAGCCAAATTCCTCATCTCCATAGCCCAGAAATATACAAGGAATGGCTCTATCATCAAGTTTTCGTCTTTGTTCTTTACTTACATGAGCAAAAGATTTGCATCCAAACACCTTTAAATGAGAGTATTTAACATCATGTCCGGACCATACTCTCTCAGGGATATCAAAGCCCAAAGGAACAGATAGAGATCTGTTGATCAGGTAGCATGCCGTTAGAACAGTTTCACCCCACAATGGCTTAGGTAGCTTAGCCTTTCTTAACATACACCTCACTTTCTCCATAATGGTTCTATTGATTCTTTCAGCCACACCATTATGTTGTGGGGTTCCAGGTACAGTCTTCTCATGCCTGATTCCATGATCAACACAGTAATTCTTGAATTCATGAGAAGTATACTCCCCTCCATTATCTGTGCGAAGACACTTCAAAGGTTTGCCAGCCTGTCTTTCCACTATAGCATGAAACCTTTTGATGTACTGTAAAACTTCGTCCTTCGTTCTCAAGAAATACACCCACAATTTTCGTGAAGCATCATCAATAAACATAAAAAAATATCTGCCACCACCGAGGCTCTCCACTTCCATGGGTCCACATACATTAGAATACACCATTTCCAACACATTCTCCTTCAGCTTCGAGGTTTTGCTGAAAGATACTCTATGATGCTTCCCAAAGAGACAATAATCACAAGGATTTAATTTTCAATCTTTGAAAAACGGGATGAGGGACTTTCTTGCCAAAATTTGCAATCATTTTTCACCAATATGAGCCAGTCTTTTGTGCCACAAATTTGATGAAGCATCATCCTCGACTACATTTAGTCCACCCTTGATCAGCTTCACTTGAGTTCTGTACAGTGTCGATCTCACTGTGCCTCTAGCAGCTAACAATGATCCTTTGGTAAGCCTCCATGTGCCGCTACCAAAATTGTTAGTATAGCCTGCTAGATCTAATGCATGCACAAAGATAAAATTCTGACGTAAGTCAGGTACATGTCGCACGTCCTTCAGTGTTATTGTGCACCCAATATCAATTTGAATGCACACATCACCAACTCCCACAATATTTACAATACTGTTGTTGCCCAGCTTTACTCTACCAAAGTCTCCTTCTTTGTATAGAGAAAAGAATTCCTTGTGAAAGGTTGCATGGTAAGATGCAGCTGAGTCAATGACCCATTCAACACATGATTCTGCAACATGACACTCTTCTTCTTCTTCTTCCACAGAGAGCAACACCACTTCCACATTGATCATAGGGGTTGCGGTATTTTTATCGTTCTCTGATTTGTTGTTCCTCCGATCTCTGTTCTTCCAAGCTTTGCAGTTTCTTTTGATATGCTCTTCTTCACCGCAGTGATAACACTTGAATTTTCTTCTAGGTTGAGATTGTGATTTATCTCTGGATTTGTTATTCCGACCTCTGCTTTTACTTCTCCCCCTGGTTTCTGTGACCAGGGCTTGGGAGCTGCTTGCCCCGGAATCTTTTCTTCTTGTTTCTTCATTAAACATACTGTCTTTGACTTGAGTCAAAGTCAGTTTTCCTTCAGGAGCAGAGTTGCTCAACGAGACCACCAAAGTCTCCCAGCTATCCGGCAAAGAACTCGAAAGTAACAACGCCTGCAGTTCTTCATCAAGTTTCATTTCCATGGTAACAAGTTGGTTTACCATGTCTTGAAACTCATTCAAGTGTTCTGCAACTGATCTTCCATCCCGATATTTTAAATTCACAAGCTTTCTAATAACGAAAGCTTCATTTTGTGCAGTCTTCCTTTGATACATCTACTCAATTTTGTTCCATAGAGTATGGGCTCTCGACTCTGTGGCAACGTGGTAGAATATGCTGATGTCCACCCACTGTCTGATTAAACTGACAGCCTTTCTGTGTAATTTTTTTCCAATCGTCATTTTTCACATCATCTAGCTTGATGTCTCCCTTTTCTACAGGATCATACAAATCTTTGTAGAAAATTATGTCCTTCATTTTTGGCTTCCAAATGGAGTAATTTGTTGCTGTCAGCTTCACCATGGTACCCACGTTCTCCTTTATTTAATTTACACTGGTTGATACAGAGCCCAAGTGGAGCTCTGATACCACTTGTTGGGCTCAGATGCACAAATGCAGAAAGTGTAAATTAAAACACCAATGTGAAATGTTGAATAATAATAATAATCTCAGCAACTCAAGAATGACAAAAAGAAACCTCTTGCAATAAAACAGGAATAATTCTTTTCTGATGTATAAAATCAAATTAAACTGCGACCACAGAGCATACTAAAAATATCGAAAATAAATAAAATATGCAAGAAAAATGACACCAAGATTTAACGTGGAAAAATTTCCAATGTAGAGGAAAAAACCACGGGACAATCTTCGAACAATTCAACTATATTTTCAAGATAATTACAATAACTTTTCACACTCACCTACACTAGAAATGTAAAATATAGTGACCCAGTGAGACCCCACTCCTATTCAAATATTACCAATAAGGAGTAATAGAGATGATATCCAACTCGGTGTATTTTTCCCACACTCACAAGATTTACTCAAATACTCTATTTTTTTTCTCACTAAAAAATTAACACTCCAGAAACTGAATGTTGTTTCTGTTCCTTATTTTCTTTCTCGCTTTGGTGTGCTCTTCTCTGTTGAATACCGCCTCTATTTATAGAGGGGGAGTGCAATGAAATTCAACAAATTTGGCTGCCTATACTGCTGCCCCCTTTTTCAATTATGGTAGGCACAC
>BKCP01003335.1:2447763-2485246 GCA_008636005.1 Striga asiatica
TGTTGTGTAGCTTACGACACCAATCGCCAGCACACATTAACATCTCAACAGTTGACAGTGACAATCATGAACGATAGGCGTCAATCACTCCAGTTCCATCACTGAAGGTAGCTTCTGAAGCAACCGTGCTAACATGAATGGCCAAAATATCAGCAGCCATCTTAGGCAAAATCTTGTATTTTGTGGTGTCTTTCCACCACTGAAGAGCATCTAAATTCACAATATTATTCACGCCCGAGTTCTCCGCAGTAAGAAGGCCATCCTCAAAGTAGGAATCTAACTCATTCTTTTGTGGTTGACTACATTCAGTGGCTGAAACATGAGTGAGAAATTCACTCATGCCTGAAAAGTTTGTAACTGATGATGAACTAATGCTCTGCTGGGAAGAGATTGAGCACTCATTTGACCACTTGAACTTGGATTATATAGCTCCACGTATTCATCGTATAGCTCATATAATGATCATCGAACCTTACTTATATTGTGTTCCACTTGATGAGAAGGATATATCATTGGAAAACAATAGTTTATAACCTTCATTTTGCACCTCGGATCCAAGATGGATGCTATTGACATTAATAAATTACACTCACCCCAATATTTATCAAACTTCACTTTCATTTTTCGAACCATTGATTGAATAAAAAGATCCTCATCATTGGCTTTATTATCGAGCAACACTTTTATCCGGCTAACTTCATTAAGATATAATTAGAAGTCGGATAATCACTACCTGATATCACATGAGTAGCTATCCAAAAAGCTTTCAAAATGTTGCAGACCTTCTCTACCTTGTCCCAATCGTGAACGGTTGGACATTGTTTATAATTCTCTTCTCTATACTAGAATCTAGGAAAAACTTCTTGGTACTTGAGAGCATAAGCTATGATCTCAAAAGTAAAATTCCACCTTGTCTTGCAATCATATAGTAGCACCTTACCAGGAAGATTAAGTTGTAGCACATTTTCCGCAAAGAGAATACGCCTTCCATCCATTTTCTTAACGAAATCCACATTACTTCTTATCACATCGACTATATCCTTAATTTCACCAATTCCATCTTGAACAGCCTGTTTAACCATCATTGGCTCAGTCATCCAAATCTTCTGAAAGACCCATAGATTGCGGGATTTCCACAACCACCATAATATATAAGTTGAAAGTTGAATTCTTCTCTCAGTACATTCAGATTAAGGCAGTGCACTTAACCACCACCACTATGCTTTGAAACTCCCCTGCTGGTTGTGGTCAAAATCCCATGAAACCGGGGCCATCTTCCATATTCTTTGAGCTCTGCTGCATTTGAATCGTACATGCTCTATAGTTTCTTCTTCCTCTCCACATCCCCAACATCTCACATCAACTTGAATCCCTCTCTTTATCACCATATATTCAACCTTATGATTTTTCGACTTCCAAAGATTCGTGGTCAAGCTGATTTTTTGGACTTTTTTCAGCAAATTCTTCAACTCGGCCTGTTCGCTCTCGTATATAACCTTGCAATCATTCTTGTCTTCGGTTCGGCTGATCTTTTTCCATTCGGGCATTCCTCTTTTTCGCATCAAGTTAAGGCCCTCTTCCTCGACAATTGAAAAGGGATGCTCGTTCATAAGTACCCATTCGGCGGCAGATTCTCTCGTGGCGGCCATGTCGAATGTTCTAGTATGAAGATACGAATGAGGAGTGCTTGAATCCATACATGGGAAATTAATCTTTTGTTGTTGTGGCTCATTTACTTTTCGTAGTCTCGTGGAACATACCTTCAAATGCCTCAGCATACTTATTGTTGTGCTTGTCTTGGTTTTCTTAAATTTGGTCTTGCAATGCTTACACTCACAAAACTTATCAAGACCATCATCTACTATTTCGAAGTCATCCCATGCCTTGGATGTTTTTGCCCTCTTCTTCGTTTTGAACGCATCTAGAGCATCAACTTGTTCAGCCATTTCAGCCGAGTTCTCCCCTAACTCCTCAACCTCATCTGCACTGTCCAGTTCTTGATCTCCAAGATTGGGAACATCTTCTACAACATTCTCAGCTTCAACTTCATTGATGACGTTCATTGGACTAGCACGTTCTTGAGGAGATGCCATATTTTTCTGCAATCATACACAAAATAATAGGAAATAGAAATGTCAACACAAAGCATAAAATCTTAGAAAAGATGATGATAAAGCACAATATAATATGTCCTGGACATTCAGGTTTATCAACAAATTAAAAGCCATAACACAATCTACATCTATAGTATGTTTTAATTTTTTCGAAAAGCCAGAACACAATCTACATCTATAATATGTTTTAATTTTTTCGATACCATCAATAACAGACATGAGACAACAAATGTTAAGATTAACAGCTTGGTTAAATAAATACATAAAACTTGAGGTAGCAGTATGACAAATCAAGCATTGTATACACTAAATCTTTCCAGACATCAATAATTGTATCGAATACATCTCGAAAATGCCATCGGTTACGAGGTGAAGAATTACCATCTTTTATGTTCCAATAATAATCAACTTACATTCCACACTAGAACTGAAAAATTCTAAAAATAGAAGGGAAAAAAGTCGATTATGTATATGAACGCACAATGAAAATCGAAACCTATAACCAAAATATAATAAAATAAATTGTTCATGAAAATAAACAAAAAAAAAATAGAGTTCTAGGATTTAAACCCTAAACTAGCAAGAAAATGAACAAGTCTATATATATTTACCATAAATTGAGCACAGAAACGAGGAAGGCAATTTGGGCCGAACGTAATCACTAATCTCCGACTGCGGGTTGTGGGATTTTTCATGTCATTCTCAATTTTTCGACCGAGCGCTTGCGGGAAAAGAAACTGGGGATGAAATTTTGTTGATAAAATTCAGATGAACAGGTAATCTTCGAGACTTCGACTGAGTGCTTTCGGGAAATGAGATTGGGAATGAAATTGGGCGTGAAATTTGTGATGAAATTAAGCCGAAGAGGAACTAAGGTTCTTGCGGGGAGAGAGAATGGCTAACGGCGTGAATGAAATGTGAAAATGGAAAATGTGAATTTGTGGTGTGTGTATGTAGTGATGTGGCGGACTTTGATGTTGGAAAATTAGTGATTTCACTAATTATTTTGAATTTGTTAACATTTATGTAAAATTACCAATAAGTATATGTAATAATATTATTATAGGGAGTCTATATATATATATAAGGATATTTTAGTAATTGAATGTATTACTCGAGCCGCTCGCGAGCCACTTGACAGTGCAAAATATGGGTTCGAGCTCGTGCTCGAGCCGCTTAAGCTCGACTCGAGTTCGTGCTCGAGCCGCTCAAGCTCGACTCGAGTTTGTTCTCGATCCGCTCAAGCTCGATTTGAGTTAGGTCAAACTCGAGCTTGAGTCGAGCTTTGACTCGAGCGCTCACGAGTGGCTCGCGAGCCGCTCGATTCGTGTGCAGCCCTACTCCCACCTGCTTTCCCGGCGCTCCTGGGGTTGGGTGTTGGGCTTCCCCGATGGCGTTGGGTCGTTCGCTCTGGTTGTCCTCGGCCTCTGGCTGCCGGTTTGTGAGGGGGGTTAGATAGGCTAGTCTCGGGCTTGCTGGCCTGAGGGTTGATTGCCTTGGAGAGTCTGTCGAGATAGAAGTGTCGGATCTTATTAGACTTTCTGCAGTTTCAAATTCGGTGCTTTGTCCTGGTCTTTTGTCTGTGCGGGTGGTCTCTCTCGGCAGTTAGTGGCTTAGAGTTTGCACGCCTGTCGGGAGGAGGGCTTTCTTTTAGTTTATTTTTATGTAGTCTGTTGTTGTTTGTTTTGTGTTTGCCCATGCTCGTATTTTGGCACTAAAAGAGATGATTGACCACGGGTGGTCCCGATTGTTGATTGCCATTCAGGGTGGAGATCTAAAGACTTTCTTGGTGTTGCGGGAGTGGGTTTGTAGTGTTGTGTTGTGGGGTTAGTNATGTAATTATGTGTTCTTTTACAAAATTCTATCGTTTCCAAAAAAAAAAATGTCATAGCCATTAAATTTAATAATCTAACCGTAAAAAAAAGTCAAATTTTTATATTCATTAAGTGTAATTTAGATATTTTTCTTATAAACCTGTGAGGCCTACATCAACTATCCATTCACCCACAACCAATATATCCCTGCCATGTGGCCATCTGATGCCACATCCCACCCCACCCCACCCCCACCCCACTCTCTCTCTTACACATATGCACAAATCACTCGCACGCATACAAACACACAACACAAACATGTTGGGTTTTATGAGGAATGTCGGCTATGTGCACATTCGAATCTGTTAAAAATAATTCTTAACGCAGTGGAATTATAATTAGGATTACTACTTACAGTTTAATTTTTTTTGCCGATTCTGAAACGTTTCTGATTTCTGTTGTTGGAGATCGTCTGAACCTCTGAGTCCGTTTGACAGCCGAACTTGGCTTAGTCATCACGTCTCTGGTTGACCGTCGGGCTCATCGGATCGTCTTGGACCTCGATGGGCTAGTCAGACTGCTCGGGACTCGCCGTGGGCTCTCCGGTGCTTCTTGATTGAGCTGCGCTAGTCTGGACCGCTACTGGGCCGGGTTGGAACGGACTGGATTGGGTCTGGTCTGGTTGACTCGGGTCAGCTGCACTGGTGCCGAGGAATGACTCGCTGGATATTGGTCTTCGAGGATTGACTCGCTGGCACACTGCATCGCCGAGAAATCACCTGTGACGGGCTCTGGTCACGCAAACAACTCGCGGGGTGCTGCATCGGGTCGCCAGACTGCATGCGGGTCGCACGAGAAAGTCACGGGTCGCGCTCGAAGAACACCGGGCGCGCGTTGGATGAACTGGGTCGTCAGCGTACCGCGCGGGTCTCCGAGCACCTGTGAGCTCGGATGGCGGTTTGCACGGGCTGTGCGATCTAAGACGACACTATACACGGTCAGGGATGGCTTAACGCGACCAAGTTGCGGCTGGGCTGTATCTGGTCCCTCCATGGTCACCGGTGGTTGTCGGACTCCCGGGGAACTTCTCCGATAGTTCATGGATGATCGCCGGCGGCTAGGTGCTGTATATATATATATTCGCCAGGATGCGAAAACATAACCTTCAGATGTTCTATTGTATGACCTTTACACCATCCCCAGTCAATCTTGGTAGTACGATTAATTGGAACTCCCAAAGCCTCTCGATTTTTTTTCTTAAGACCCCTAAGTTTTATCCGAATTTTCCAAGAAGAACTCTCTTTTTCTCACAAATAAAATATGCGTGTATGATCAGCCATATGCGTGTGTATTATGAATTAGAAAAGCTAAGAGACTTAGTTTACTTATAGGCTACAATAGGGACACTAAAGAAGTGCTAAATATGATATTCTTGAAATAGAATTAGAAAACCTTGTATCTTCTCAACTTATTAACCTTCTAGAAGTCCTAATGCTTTCGAACTTAATTAACCTTCTAGAAGACCACATGTCTTCCAAACTTGGTAATATTCCAGAAGACTTTAAGTCCTCCTAATAGTTAATTATTCTGGAAGACCTTTTTATTCCTATTCCATATTTGAATAAATAATAAAACATTCCACTAGAGTAATATTATTGGTCTCTCCATTTAGCTCCGAATTACCATTAATTTGTCTCCCGACTAATTGCTCGATTTACCTCCCAATATTTAATATATAACGTCCATTGATTAATTTAATTACTGACGATATAATTAATCAATTTCTTTTGCGTACTAGCACAAAAAATATTACCACTCAATTCTTTATCTATTATGTCGGAAATTAATCCGCCGGTCGGGCTTGACATAACAATCCTTCTTGACCCATTTTAGAGACGTCGTCAATCCGTCAGACCAGGACACGGTGGCCGTAAACAATCTTAACGGCATGCACTCGCGAATTAGAAAATATATATGTAAGTTGTAAGCTATGCACGTGATTATGCAATTAAATCTATAGTAAAACCTGATCACCCTTTTATACTAGCGTGCCTTGTTTGCTAAGTAGAATGCAGACTTGGAAAGAGATTTAATTATATCTACTTTCCTAGCTCATCACATCTCTAGAGTCTCACATTTCCTATCGAGGTACACTTTCCATCCTTAAAGGATTATGTCCCTTCTTACCATACGATACTTAGGCTCTTAGGTTGTCCGAATGATCTCGCAACGATCCTGTCATGGGCTTTAACCAGGTCGTAACCACGACCATTTGGTTCCTCATCTATCCGAGCTCCGGAAAGAGCCCAACATCTGAGCCGTCTAATCAGACAAAGTGGAGCACTGAAATAGTGGTAAGGCTCTATTGGACCGGCCATACCTAAATTAACATTTCAAATTGGTCCATTGAAGTACTCTGGGAGCTATATCAGTTGTCTTACCTTTTTGTTTTCATTGGAATACTGACTCGATATTTAAGGTGATTGTCACAATTATTTATAAGATGTGAGGACTTTGATTAACGACAGTTGTCACAAATTAATAGTTTTGAAGAAATTAATTGATGATTGATATAATAAAGTTGGTATTGGTAGTAAATGACTTCAGTTTCGAGTTTATTGATTTGTCTCATCAAATTGATGCTAAATAGTGAATCTATCTGTTGCAGCAAACATCAAAAGTAAAAAGATAAAAGATGGTGGAATAAAAAGGTGATTTTGACAATACTATGTTCATATTCATAAATTACAACGACCCACGACTCACATCTATGGATCACTCTTAATTTGCAGTCAATTCCATTAGGATTGTTCTTGTCTTTACGGACAAATAATCGTGCTTATTTGAGGTGATCCTTTTTTTTTTCTTTTTTCTTTTAGGTTAAGCTATTTTTAGTTGTTTTTTTTTTCTTAAACAATGAATTCATTAATGCAAACAGATAATTACAATCAGCTATGTAGCCGAAATAAGAAGGTCTACACAAGGAAGCCTAGATAACACGTGGAGAATACACACTATCAAGTGGAAGAATTACAAATATAATTAAATAATTTAACTCAACGTTTCTCAATATTATCAATATAATTAAATAATATCGATCAATAATTTTCACACATTACGTTAATTTTAATTTATTATTCATCACCTCACATACTTTTAACTACATATCATTTACAATAATATCTCTGATATTTTTCATCAAATCAAATATTATTCATTGTATTTTAAATAATATTTAAAAAAATCATAAAGTCGCACTCGATCTATTTTATTGCAAAATTAGTCCACTCTTACTAATAAATACAATCAATACGAATTTTCTATTTATATCCAATCACCCCCACCCCACGTACACGACTTGCATGTGAAGCTAATAAATTCATTTTTATTTTTAATTACTAAGTGATTTAGTAAACGGGATGACAGGACAAATCGAAAGCCGAAATCTAGAAATATTCACTAAAAAATTAAATATTCACTAAAAAATGAGCTAATTTATAACACTATAGTGGGAAAAAATCATTTAATGAAACTCTAGATCCATTTGATCCTATTAAGTAAATTAAGATAAATATTTTTGTTTGATTTCTTTTGAATCCAAGTTGAGATTTCATGAGTTAGAAATATACATTCTTTAATTTTAACCATGCATTCTATGAGTGTTTATTTATCTTAAGGCAATTTGGTACAGTACTGATTAAAAGAGTAAAATCTATTTCCATGTCATCTGGCCATGATGAACACAATTTGTTTGTTTAATGTACTTATGTTCTTATTAGTATAAATCGGACTCATTTGAGTTCCTTTTTTTAAGTTTATCTGGTTTACTTTGTTATTATTTGTTGTTTTCATAATTTTATTTCATTTTTGTATTTTTTTTTTACTTTGACGTGTCCATTCCCGAATTTCAAATCTATTTTACTGAAAATTTAAAAATATCAGTCAAGCTAGAAATTTTGCACTGATAGTGTTCTGAGTGAGTTTGATTAGCTGAGATCCGAGTCTCGTGAGAGAGGCCATATTTATCACCAAGCACCTCGTGCGCGAAGACTGACGAATATTGTTGATTTGTGTACTGAAAGTTTGGGTTTGTTTTGAACTTATTTATATTTGATCAATGAGAACAATGTTTAAATAAACCCGTTTATATACTGTTATTTTACATTGTAGATAAATATGGTTCATCTTGTTGAACATAAGATCATATTATTATTACTTGTAAAATATAAAGTGCTATTCCAAACTGAGATAGATTTGAACGAATTATTGTTAATGGTAGTAATGTAATTTTGAATAAGTTAATCTTCATTAATGATATATACTAGTATACTATGAGTGTTTTGAATGGACTATAAAGGTGTTGCCCTCAAATTTGGACAACACCAAATTAGGAAAGTTCGGTAATTTGGATCAATAAAAAATGAGAAAATAGTAATTATGTAAATGGACTCAGAGCTCGGGTTAAAATCAGCTCGGGTGGAATGCCTGTTAAATGGTATATTTATTGGGAGAATAAATATCTTTTTGTCTGACTAATGTGTACCCCGTGCGATGTACGGGAACAATATTAAATTAACAATATTATAAATAGACCTCGAGTTTGAGTCACTTAATGGCGGAAATGGAAACTACTATTGATCCTATTTAAAAAGAGAAAGAAAAAAAAAATTATAAATTAAAGAGAAGGATAAACAATACTTAATAATTATAAATTAATGATTCGGGGTCAAACAATGTAAAACTATTTTGTATAAGAGAATATGAAATTTACATTATTTTGTATAAGAGAATATAAAATTTGTATGTATAATATTAAAAACACCTAAAATATTATATTAGTATATGTAAAAGTATTCAAACTTTTCTATATTATTTTTGAAAGATGTGAAGTCACCTACAACTTTTCTAAACAATTTTAGAAGGAAAACATATCTAAAAATATTTGAATTTAACATTATGTAAAAAAAAAAATTTCTAGACTATTTTGTAAAGAAAACATGTCTACAAATATTTAAATTTAACATCAATTAATTATATGTATATATTTATATATATATATATATATATATATATATATATATATATAGACGAATATGTAAAAAAATGCCTAAACAATTTTTTTAAAATATCTAAAATATTATAAGCATAATTTAAAAAAGGCATTATGTCAGATGATACTGAAGAATGTATGGCGTTACTTCCATCTAAAAAATTTCATTACACACTATTATTATTATACTTGTTACGTTGTTATCGAGGATGTATTGTTAGCTTATTGTAAAAATATTAGTAATTAGATCGATGAAAATTAGTTTTTTAAAGTAGAGAATGGATTTCTAGTAGTAGAGATGAGATTTTTTAAACTCGTGAGATCGCCTGCAATTAGATTTTGTAACAGATAAGAGATAAACTCTAGATTTATGCTTTGAGTTTTCAATACCCAAAAAACAGAAAAAAGGAAAACACGTTCTAACACAGCATTGGAGGAGGAAGAAAGATGGTACAATTAATCTGCCGATTTTGTTACCTTATCAATATTGTCCAACAATTACTATATATAGGATACATTTAATGTATTTGGCGGGAAAACATTTCTAAATTTGTAAAAAAGTTATTCTTTTTATATAATGATAGATTTTTTCATCCCCTTTACAAATGGGGTACTAAGAGTATTTATAGTGATTTGTACTTGGCCACAGTTCATTGGACAGTACAATTCCCAATTAATGGAAATGAGGAGCACATTAAATGTGGCACGCCACTCTAGGAGGCTATGACATTTAGACTGACAGATGGATAACAGGCTGTCCCATCCTAAATCGTTGGAGTACCGGTGGCGATTATTTTATCATTTCCTCTAGGCTGATATGTTGGGATCGGATCAAAGGGAGAGTATTCGGTCCACTCTATTCTAATGGTCCTCTGCTCAATCGCAATCCCTTAGTTCCTTAATCGAGTTCTCCTACCCGAACTTTCTTTTTCCAGGTTGAGAATATTCACATTGGGATCTGTATTCGGATTGGATGTCAACATACAGGCTCCCATGCTCAGATGGGGCGGAGCTTGATGGTGCTTATGAAGTTGTAATTTTGAGGGATGTCTGAGTTGATATGGGTCTGCATTGATTGCTCACGCGTTTGTCGAGGTTTTACACATCCCTAGACATTAACTTCGACAATTGAAGTGTCCATCATTAATGAGGCGTATCCGGATGTGTTTACTCATCTCAAGACCACGAATATGTCAGAATTTAAACCCTATGCAGGGTTTAACATAATAATCCTTCATGAGCTCACTTCGGGGACATCATCAAACTAATGCACATGGTGACCATAAATATTCTAACAACACATCATACACCCAGCACTGTTGTAGCAAAATATATTTTTACCGAGTACCGAATCGAAAGATTCGTTTCCCGGGTCGATCTCTCGAGGAAGGCGGTTCGGAATCTAGGGATAGTGTTGATAACACATAATAGAAAAATAAATCCTAAACACTCTAATCAAGATATTGGTTTTTAATTATCAACTACGAAAGAGAATTCAAACAATGCAAAATCGAACTTAAAAGCAAAGATGAAGATCAAAGGATAAGAAGCTAAAGAGTCGGGGATGATGATTTTCTAACCAATGCAAATATCAAGCTAAGATCATTCGGTTAAATGATTCGAGCAACCTAATGTCTAGAGATAGTCTTCAATAACTCTTCGTAACAAGAGGATAACATAGACGGTAAATCAAACAAATCACACAACACATAGACAATACGTTTCCGAACAAGTCTATTTCATGCGAGCCTAGATCGATCAACTCCTCCCCTTTCGGTTCTAAGAGTTGATTAAATTATCCTAGACGATTGTTAATTTACTAGTTCGATGGATTTAAACACATCACACAAGAACGAATGATATTCAATTGGAGATTAATTGCAAATCGAAGTGTCACTCTTCGACACAATCAACACTCAATGTACGAGAATTATAAACCCTAGTTAAGAACAACTCGCATAAATTGAGCGATCAACAAGCATGATAATCACAATTAAATTCTAAACATCATCATCATCCCCTATCCCTAGCGAAACGATTTAGCCAATCATATGGAATTCAAAATCAACAATCTCAACAATCAAAGCCATCATATTCATGAATTAGATGAAAAGAGAAACTTACGATTAATAGAAATCCAATATTCGAATCCAATGACAAAGCTAAATCCGGAAAAGTAAAGAGAGAATTGAGCAAAAAGAACGATCTAAATTTGAGTTTTTAGAGAAGGAGAAAGTGAAAAAAGAATATTGGGGATTGTTTCCACGAGTCTAAGGATCGTTTTTATATATAGTGCGCGAAAAATAGAGCTAAAACGAGTAAAAACAAGCAAAAATAAAAACAGGATCGGCTCAGTCGCGACTCGCGAGTCGCCTGGGTCGCTGGGGCTGTGCCTCTCTGTTTTTTTCACGAGGCGCGACACGCTGGTCACGAGGCGCGAGATGCTGGCGCTGGGGGCCCGCGCGCTGGGCGTGGGGCTAGTCGCGGTCGCGGCTCGCGACTTGGACTGCACTGCGCCTCTTCACGTTTTGGCCTCGTTTGAGCTTGTTCGAACTCGGAATTGAGCGCCGTTTTTTCCTACGCGTCGCCAACGAACCCCTCTATTCAACTATGCTCTCGAAACCAATTTTTACTAAAGAAAAAATTCTCCCGAAGCTCCCGACCTACACACCAAAAACGACAAAACACAAAAAAAAAACCGAAAAAACAAACAAAAAACACCTAAAGACTCAAAATGAAGGAAAACACATAATAAAACACGAAACGGACTAAAAACTAAAGAAACTAACTGCTCCTCTCTGGGATCCTGTTCAAGACATAAAATATACTAGTGCAACTAATCAGTCAAGACTAACTAACGGTTGATACTACAATTGTTCTGATGGTTTGTTCATTTTCATTTAGGTTGTGAACCAATCATTCTTGTTTCGCAAGTGACTGATAAAATGATTTTTTGTCCACCCGTAATGAACCATTTTATCTAAGTGCAAAATAACAAAACATAGAACTTATTTAATCAAATATGATTCTCATTCAACAGAAATAGTGTAAATAATATCCAAAGCAAACTTTTCAGTATATACGTCAACAGAAAGTGCAATGGATAACTAACTGGTTACAAAAGGATTTTTCTAACTTTGAAGAAACAGAAAAAAAAAATGATCCGAGGGAAGTCCGTAACATAAGAGTTCCCCCTCCACAGAGATAACAAAGCCTATAAAAAAACTAAAAAACAAGTGAGACAAAACACTCCACAAATGGAGATTAAAAAGGAACATAAAGCTAGTAAAATAAAATAAGGTCTTCTCCCATTTCAATCAGCCTCGACGTGGCTACAACCGCCACAGTAGGCCCAGTGACCCGATAACCGCATGCAAGCGGACATTGCCATCGAGCTTAGGAGTACAAACCAACACAGAAGATGAATATGCAGATAACAAGGACTATACGATATGAAGATGAATTAAAACCTGAATCAATGTATATTAAAGAGAGCGGATCTAAAAAGAAAATGGTAAGATTGAATCTCGAAAACATGGCCTGCTTCTCTCCAACACTAGAGGGGTAAGGAAGTCTAACCGCATGAGAAGAGGGCTTTTTTCATTTTTTGGTTTATTTCGCTATAAGCGTTGCCGTTATTTTTCATATTTTTAGATGGTACATATCTAGATCATAGTCACCATATAAGCCTTTTTCTCGTGTGCATAATCTATAAAACATTGTCTTAAACAATTGTGTGTTGTGGCCCACGAATTCATGTAGATGCTCGAAAGACAATTGCAAACTGCCAATTGCACTTGGTGGGCCTTCAAAAAAAGAAAATAAAAAAATAGAAAATAAAAATAAACCTTTGCACTCAGGTACAAACGTTACATCTGTGCCCACCCCACAACACCAACAGGTAATATGTGTCTCAGTTAAATATTAATAATGCCCAACTCATCTGATTTTTCTGTTGTACCACTGTGAATAGTAAAGTACAAGCACTATCTTCCTGTTTCCTTTTATTTTCTCTCTCTATTTTTAAGTTTTGGCTAATTCCATACTATTCACGACACAGGCCGTGGGGATGTGTGTTGATTTGAGGCGAAAACTCCACGGATGTGAAAATTACCCAACAAAATTACAAGAAAAATGTAAGTCGATGGTCTGCTTGTTGGGCGATTTTGCTTCCGTGGGGATTGGATCAAAAAAAATTCTTTAAAACAAAATTTTGGAAAGGGACTGAAAATTTCAGACAGAAAATTACAACACATTTGTCATAAGAAAACAGAACTTTTGGGCAGATTAACATAGTTTTCTGCTAAAGATGGCAGAAAAATCTCAGCCAGCCACCAAACATCTGCCATACATAATTGATCCCCTCGCCCTGCTTGAAATTTGGTAGCATCAACTTAANAAAATCCCAATACCCCTAATAACTAATTCTGAACCTTCTTCTTCCGCCGTCCGGCGGCGCCTCCGCCGCTGTCGTGGATGACGTCGAGCAAGACGGTGCTCTTGCACTTGGGGCACCTTTGGTCCTCCTCGGAAAGCATAACGTACATCAGGCAGCGCGGACAGCCGACCAGCATCATGGAAGTCGCCTCCTCAGGGCTAGCCGGGTACAGCCGGGACTCGCTCGGCTCCGATGACAAGCACGACGTCGGCGGCGAATCCGTCGGCGACCGGCTCGGCGGCTCGTCCCGTGGGCGGCTCCGCCTCGGCGGCGACAGGTTCAGCTTCAGGTCAAGCCTCGGCCCGTTTCTACGGCTCATATCCTTCGATTAATTTATTTAGAGTAAACCTGAAAAAAAGAAAGTAGCTAAATTATAGAAAGAAAACCAAAAAAGTATTTACCGGAATTGAGAAATATTCGATCGCCTCAATTTTTCCCGATCGAGAGGGTTTCGTGAAGATTACCGGAAAAATCGAGGTGGTTAGAGGCGGTAGCGATGTTTCAGAATCAAAATTAGTTAGGCTAGCTGCGGCGCGGCCGTGGGCGGCGGTGGTGGTGGTGGGGAGTAGTAGAAAGGCCGGTAAGAAGAAGGCGTGTATTTGGAGGCCTATGGCGGTATTATATATACATAAAAGAGAAGGGGAAGATGGAGATTGATTTAAAGCCTATAATTAAATATATTATGGTGAGTGGGGTGGAGGTTGAATACTAAATGGGGGATTGAGAAAAAAAATAGGTGAGTCAAATAGTTTAAAAATATTATTTTTACAGATTGGGGATTTGGGTTTTGAGGAAAATGAGAGTATTAAGGTTCACGGGGGTGTATGTCATTTTTTGAAAATTTGACCGATTGGATTCTTATTCCTAATTTAAACCAAAGTAATTATTTAATTCTGGTAACTAAAATTAAAATAATAAACAAATTAAATTTGAATTATTTTTATATAAATAGATATATTTATTTTATCTTTTTTATTTATATTATTCTATATAGAGAAGGTTCAACTAACTTTGATATTTTAAACTAAAACGAAAATCGGATCATAATATATATTTTGATCGATTATTTTCGTTTTGTTATAGTTTTATTCTAAATGAACACATCCCTAATAAATATAGTGTGGGTGTAAATATTTTATAATTTTTTTTTTTTTGGAGAGGGTGTAAGTATTAACTGTTGGAAAAGATAGCAAGAAATGTTGCAGAAAATGGAAATTTGGAGTTATTATAGCAATTACACAAAACTGCAGGGGAAGGCCGTCATTCATTGCCCTATGGAGCCGGAGTCTCTTTTTGTGTTATTTTTGAAGAATAGTTGGATTTATAGAGAATAGATCGAGGTTGTACCGAGTTGGGAACGAGTGAATGAACTCGATGGGGGTTTTTATTTTTTTTTTAAGAGAATCAATAGTGGTTCCCCATGTACATCCTGCATGACTGAAAACTCGAGATCTATTAGTCTAAATTGAAGTGCTACTAGCTGAACTATCTCTTCTTGTCGTGAACTGCCTCTAAGTTTTGTGTCCCAAAACTGTTTATATTAGCATAAGTTTTCAAAATGTTTTACACAATAGTTGATATTGAATATCTACGAAAATATTAAGATTTGATTACCTAACTAAATTAGTAGACTATGAAAATATATTTTTTTTAAATGTAAAATAATTAAAATTATAATTATTTATTTTAAAATGCTCATATATTGAGATATCATTAGCAATATTTTAAATCTAACAAACTATTTCCAAACACTACTTACCAAATCATTATAAGTTCTGACAGTTCAAACCTTAAATTTACCTTCAAATCTCTAATTTGGCCCTGAAACGTTAATTACCACATGGCCAAAATTTACTTTCAAATCTCTAATTTGGCTTAATTACCACATGGCCAAAATAAAAGCAATTGTCAGACAAAAGAAATAAGAGAAAAAAACTTTTTCTCATCCGAACTATTACGATTTTGGCGCTTTACCGTACAAATTTTTTTTTTGGCAAACCACTACCTCAACTATGCGAGTTTGTCAAATTGATCCCTATACTAGGTTTAAGCCAGTATAGGGTATTATAGGAATTTGATATATTTAAAAAAATAAAATATAAAAAAATTATTTAATGTGATGATTTGTAACTGGAACTATCTAGATTGCCTTCTTATCTGCAACATTACAATCTGTTACTTTGAGGGATGAAGCCAAGCACCAATTTGTTTCATTATCTCCTGAATCTTATGTTCCCATAAAAGTTTCTTTGAGGGACAACCATTGGGAACAAACATCTTTTTCTCCTTGTATAATCTTTCGAGTCAAAAAATTAAGAAAATCAAATGAATCAAGAACACCTGCACCTTCTCTGTCTGCCCGGCCTCCTGCACTCCGGTGTCCTCAAGAATTCTGATTTCAGGCCCGACGAGAAATACCTCGAGCACAGATTGTTCGGCTGAACGAATCTGTCACCGCCGTCGCGTCGTCGAGCCGAAATTGGGGAACTCGAAGAAGAAAAGCCCCAATCCTCCTGATCCAACTTCTTCTTCTCCAAGCCTTGGCTCATCGCCATTGAGGATCTACTTGACGCGGTTCTCGAGGCTAAGGAGGAGGTCGAGGTTGCGGAGGCCGATGTCTACGTCAATGGCGACGAAAAAGAAGCCGAGGCGCGCGAGGGAGAGGCCAATTTGGGCAGTTGTGCTGGTCTGCCGCCTTTGCCGGAGGTGATGAACTCGACGCGGGGGGTCTCGTCGGAGAGCTGCCGCTTACAATTGTGCTGGAGGAGGGCTCAGATTGGGACGGGGGCGGCGACGGCTATGGTTTTGGGTTGTGCTGGAGGGCTCGGATGGGGCGGCGGCTAGGGTTTTCGTCGACCTCCTGAGGAGTTTTTTAGGGATGAGGTGCGGCGGTGAGGGTTTGGCAATGGTGCTGATGGACGGATTCAAGAGGCTGGGTTTTATTGATTTTTTTATTTATATTAAAAAATGAAAATGAATAAAAATAAGTTAATAGGTGAGAATTTGACAAAGAAGAGGAGCTAATTTGTTATATTTGAAAAGTCTATAAATTATGATTTGGTCCTTTGGGTACTTTTGTAATATTTTAAAAATTTGCAATTCCCAAAGTATCCTTCTAAATCAGCTTTTTTCCCACAAAACAACTTTAAATACGGTTTTGAAAAAAAGTTTGTATGGTAAAGTGCCAAAATCGTGATAGTTCGGATGAGAAAAATTTTTTTTCCCAAGAAATAATAACTAAATTTGTAGTCAAAATTTAACCAATATAAAAAACTCACAAATGGAAATGGAAAGAAAGTATAAATAGGCAAAGTTCCAAACCTTGTTTCATTTAAACAAATAACTTGATTTCACATTATTCCATTCCAACAAGTGTTCTAGAAGTCGATGGCCGGTAAGCGCTCGATTAGCGCTTAGCACAAAAAACGCCTATGTAGAGCCTAAAATTAAGATTAAATACCTTATCTTTTATTTCTTTTCACTACTTACAAAATAAAATTATCTCAACCTATAATAAATCAACACACCTAAGTTCAAATACCAATATTAATATTTTATAAAGAAAACATGATAACAAAATAATGTAGTTAGTAATGGAAAATATGATAAAAGTATATTATAAGGTGAATGAGAAATTAATTCTAAGTGTTATATGTTGAATAATTGAGTTTAAGTAACTTAATGGTTGTAGGATTCACATATATTTTATCTCTGATAAATGTTTGGACAATCCTAACGATCCATAATCAAACATTATGTATGCTAGAACATTAGAGGGATTTGTTGGGGAAGAGTAGAAAAAAAAAAAAAAAAAAGAAAACTCGATTTTGAGTCCGAATGAGAGCTTACGAACTCCCGCCAGGTCCTATCACGACGCGACGATTGTCACGGCACGATGAAATAGGCTCTGTATGGTGCGACCAGTGGCGTGACACTCTTCACAGCGCGACATGCATTGCACCTGTTGGCTTCCAAGAGCCTTTGGCTTGACCGGTTGCGTCCGTTTCTGACCAGATTCATCCATAAAGGTGTTTATTGACCCTTAAACCTCCTATTGGTGTATTCCACATCTATAAAACACCCACATGCTTGAACTATTCAAGAATTACATCAAATTTTTAAGAGCTTCTTGCATCATTTTACAAAATTAATAAATCATATTGTGTTCTTTGACGTTTCTATCTTTGAGAGTTTCGAAACTTGAGTATTGTTCGCTGATGGTTTGTGTATTTGAGTTACCCTATGCACAAATCGAAAGTCATTGTATTTTAGCAGCGTTAGCCGTGAACTGCGAGTAATATACGGATCTGTTTCGTCTTAAAGAGAACGTATCTTACGTGTCTTGACTTTATTCGTTTTATCATTTTCTTCTAATTTCTTAAACCATTTTCTTGATATTCACATACACAATATCCTACACATAGATCAGCCTGAACATAAGTCATGATTTTATGGGGGACTAAAATGTCAATCCAATTAAGCTAATGAATTTCAACAACATCCGATCTAACTCTTAAGATAGATCATAAATTCTTGCATATGGTAGATCACCATGTTAGATAACGACAAACATGATAATTCATAGTATTCGTATGTTATGGTTTTATTTTTCTAATTTTTATTTAATGCTGCTGTTGAAAAAAAAAAACTTTAAATTTAGTGTATTAATGCGTTATATCATCGACCCCTCTTGCATTCATGGCCATTTTATGAAGTATTGGTGGTCGCCGGGTAGCACCTTTTAGCTTAATTAGAGTTGATTACAAATCGAGCCCATACAGTTTAATACTCCCTCCATTTTGAAATATAAGGCGTATAAAGATTTCTCAATTTTTTTGAAATATAAGGCGCGCTCAAAAATCAAGACAAATTTTTGCATTTTTTTCCAAATATACCCTCATTGTGTTGAAATTAAGGAAGTATGGAATGGTTGTGATTAGAGTAAATAAGGTTAATTTAGTCAATTTATTCATTAATTAATGTCTCCTTAATATTTGTGCAATAACCTTAAATGCCTTATATTTCAAAATGGAGGGAGTAGCTTTTATTAACTCATTAAGTGAAATCTATTAGTAAATCAAATTGAAAATGGTTAGTTTCAACGAAGATTATTAAATTTATTTGTGTATTAATATGTTTATGAAAAATGGAAACTTAAATGTACTACTACAGTTCAAATGTTACGTCAATTAAATGCCATGTTTTTTCCACCAATTAAAGGGATAGGAAAGCCTGAGAAGAAATGTAATGAAATTAAGCCAACTAAATGTGACCAAAGGGTAGAGTTGAAGATTGGTGATCGGTTCATTATTTAATCTTGTTTTAACCTTGTATTTATAAATTTAATTTATATATTACAGACTATTATACCATGTTATGTAGGATCGCAATTCATGTCAAGTAAAATATTCATTCATTAATTGCAATCATCAAAACAAGTTATATCTAGCCAGGTAGATTAGCTATGATTAATTAAGCCCAAAATCTTTGAGGATATTTTTCTTGTGTTATTATATATATGAAAGCCATGCATTATAAATAAGGACTAAAAAATATTTGTGCTGTATCATGGTATAAATACTTCTAACATAAAACATATTTTCTTTTCGAGTGTTTTTGATGTGCAGTTTGTGAGTCAAATAAGACTAGCTAGATAGTTGACACATGCACATCACATCTTAAAGACTTAAACTATTAGAAAAATTATTTTTCCATGTGATTATTCTAAATATATGTTATGTAGATTCCTTTCTTTTGTGGGTTTTGTTTAGTAATTAATGGTGCGTTGGTTAAATATATTGGTAAAACATCACCATAATTCACCCATCCCTAAATTTGGCTTGTCAACTTTGAATACCAAGAAATTTAATGTGTTCTTATCGATTAGGCCGAACAGAAAACCCTCCTGTTTTCTCTTCTATGATTATTATACATCACACAATAGAAGTTGGTGCAAGCAATACGTAGGCTCAATTAATCCTTTCTATATCAGTAATAAATGCAATACGTATGCAATTTAGATATATATCTTGTGCTATTTTAGTATTCAAAATAAAAATGACATCACCGTGTACTAAAATTTATTAGAGCATCTTTAGTGGCACTTATGTTGGCATAACAATATATAATTCTCGGTATGAATTGGCGCAATGGACTAAGGTAGTTTATTTGTTTTGGTTTCACATTGATGTAACAAGATTTGAGAAAGAAATAAATTCTGAAACCCGATTGTTAAGCTAAACACTAACGGATTTTACAACCGACTCACCGTAGCTGTAGGAGGAGGGGGTCTGATTAGGGATCACAGCGGAGATCTCATTACCTCTTTCCACGCCTCTCTTCAAGCCACCTCGAGTTATGATGCAGAGATCCAGACACTACAAATCGGTCTTCAGATCGCAGCCTCTATCTCTTTTCAGATCTGGATTGAGCTGGATGTCTCCGTTGTCGTAACCCTCTTGACGTCAGGCCACCAGAGCTCATGGAAGATTCGGCACCCACTCATGCACGTTAGATCCATACTCTAGTCGGTCCGTTACCGGATATCGCACATCTTCTGCGAGGGGAACCGACCCGCTGATTTCCTTGCTTGCAGCGGTGCCTTCACTCCTAGAGTCGCATCCTTCAGCCGGATGACACCCCTCTTCGCCTCCGCTCGCTTATACGGATGGATCAGTTTGGCTACCCATCTTTCATATTTGAGTAGTCTTTTTGATCTTTACCCTTTAACCCACTTGTGGCGCAGACTGTTTGTGTGGGCACATGTTAGCCCAGTTTTCAGATTTTTCTCTTTGGCAGTTGCTTTCCTTTTATTTATTTTTCTTTTGCTTTATCTCATACGTCTTGATGGTATGTTTTGTGCTTGCCGTATGATCTTGTAGACCTGTCACTTTCCATCTCATCTTGGGCATGTTTATATACAGGTCGGGAAGTTTTACAACACTGGTAGGCCCACTAGCCCCTAAGAACACCAACAACACAACCACAACGAGGAACACACCAATGGTTCCCTAGACAGACTTCAACTACGCAACAAAAACAACACAAAATAGTAAATTAAAGGCAAATACCATATTGCAACCTTCAGAATACTCCAACTAAACTACCAGTAAAATAAGAAAAACAAAACAAGAAGAACAAGAGAGAGAGACCACTGAGCCAAACAGAGACCTAGTCCCTCTCCTAAACACAACACTACCCGCTGTTCCCAGAGAGGAGAACTCATACCAATCGGCTAAGGCTGAGTTCACAATTGCTCTCTGACTTCCAAATGCATTGAAAAAGACATAAGTTCTGGGCCTTCCACAACCACCACAAAATGTAAGTGGATAGTTGTATCCTAGTTTCTGAAATCATCTTATGATCCACTAGGCATACTCTCTACCACCAAGCTTTGAAGTCAAGTGCTCGGTGGATATGCCATCCCAAGACACATGAGCCAACTTCCATACATTGATAGCTCTCCTGCACTGAAAGAACACATGCTCAATACTCTCCTTAGCCTCTCCACAACTTATACACACACCTGGATGCCTCTCTTCTTGATCAGCATCTTGACAGGTAAGGCTCCAATAAAGATCCTCCACAGCAAATGTTTTAGCTTTCTTTTCACCTTCAACTGCCAACATCTCTTTCTAGCCTTCATGTCCAACTCAGCTGTCTCACTTCCCTCAGCTCTGTCCAAGTGCAGCAATTTGTTTAAAATAAATTTTGAATAGGCCTCCTTCATAGCATACTTCCCATTTGCAGCAAGAGACCACTTTCACCTATCCTTCATAGTTGGGTCAAGGGATTGGATTATGAGGATAGCTGCACCATCTTCCTCACAAAACAACTCCTTGATCAAAGCAGCATTCCATCTATAGACACCCTCTTCAATTAGCTCTTTTACCTATCTAACAGTGTGAGTACAACCCTGCTTCAACTTTGGCACACCATTCTTAATCTCAGACACCCATAAGTCTGTTAACAAACTAGCAGTAAGCCCATATTTAAGTTCTACCCTGAAGCATGTTGTAGTTATTTTTACCGGAGTAGAATCGAGAGATTCGAACACCGGGTCGTATCTCAAGGAAGGTCAGCCAGATTATTTGTACGAATATTCAGTCACAGAAAAAGAAAATAATCCTAAACACTCTAATTCAAATGGTTGGTTTCGATTATCAACTACGCGATTAACAACTAATGATTCTCAACAAGCAATTTCAATTTCACAACCCAAAGCACAATTCAATTAATGATAAAATGGACTAGGGTGTCGGGGACAATCGTTTTCAATTCTCAATGCATCAAACGGAATTGATCACTCGGCTAAAGAACTCGAAACACTAACTCATTTAGAGATTCATTCTCAATAACTCACAAAACAAGAGAATAAACATAAACAAACAATTATCGAATTAATTAGCACATAGACAATACGTTTTCCGAACAAGTCTATTCTAAACGAGCCTAAATCGATCGATTCTTCCCCTTTCAGTTCTAAAAATCGATTGAAATGATTAAGATGGTGATCAATCATCCAATCCTAGGTTTAACATAACTCGTATAGATTGAGCAATTCAACAATCACACAAACGTGGAAGCGGATAAAACCTGGAAGCGGTTGGTCCCCTGGGCTCAATGGCGGGAGTTCTTTTCGATGGACCTCCGAAGTTGGCTTTTGGCAAATTTAACAAGGGGTACCTCTTCGGCGGTTGACAATTGGGATTCTTGTTTGGGCTCACAGCTTGGCGTCTATGGCGGTGGCGGAATTTAAAAATATTTCAAGGGACCGACACTACCATGGATCAACGGGTTGGCGATGTGCTTTCTTATGCGGTCAAGGTTCGCGGGGCACTGGCTAGTAGTAGACGAGTCGGGGCCTGTCGGACGCGTGAAACACAGTGGATATCTTGGTCTTCTCCGGCAGAGAATAAGCTGAAAGTTAATACGAATGGTAGTTTTGACCCACTGACGGGGATGGCGAGTGTAGGGGGTGCTATTCAAGATCACCATGGGAGATGGGTACGGGGGTTTTTAATGAATATCGGATTCTGCTCTATCATTGGGGCCGAATTATGGGGGTTGTTCCAAGGACTTCAGTTGGCATGGGATATACGGGCAAGAGACATTACAGTTGAGGTTGATAATAAGAGCATCATTCAGATGGTGCAAGACGACGACTATAGTGGACCGCATGCAGTGTGGTGAAAGGGATTCAGGAGTTTATGGATCGTCCTTGCGATGTGGAGATCATTCATGCGTATAGGGAAGCGAATTTTGTTGCGGATTATTTGGCATCTTTGGCGGCTAAGGGCACGGGTGGTCTTCATTGTTTGGGGTGTCCTCCGTCGGGGGGCGGGCATATGGTTACACCACGATATGGTCGGAGTGTCCTATCCTCGGAAGATTGTTAGTTAGTACCATGTAGGCGTCTAGCCTCCCTTTCTTGTACCAAAAAAAAAAAAAATGTATTTTATTATCATAAATATAATTGAACACAAATAATCAAATGAATAAAACTTTTATGAAAATATATTCCATAACATCAAAATATTTATATTTATGTAAACAAAATGATTGTTTATTATTAATTTTAATAATGTAAGATAAATCGTGATTCATTTTATTTATATACTTTATTGTATATCGGACATGCTACATCCCTCCATATATATTAATTCAAAATATGTTGTGCTTAAGTGGCAGGCTCGGCTCTCAATGCCCTCAATCGTCGGCGGGCTTGCGAGTGTTTGGGTGTTTCTCGGTCACGGTGGGTCTCCGATGGGTCTGCCGTGGGCGGTCTCCCCTCAATTGCAGGTGTGTCCTTTTGGGTTTGGTGGTTTGGCCCCAATCTGTAGCTTGGCTGATATTGGGGCTTTCCGGTCGGCTCGGCTTTTTCCAGTGGGACTTCCGGTCTTTGGTCGTCGAAGGTCAGCATGTTGTCGGGTGAAGTGCGTTTTCAGCGGGTGGGCTGGGGCTCCGGTAGCTGCGGCAGTTCACGTCGGGGAGATCGGAGTTGGGAACCGGGCCGCTCTCATCCCTCGGTTCTCTGGTGTTGGGGACAGAGGGGGGTCCTGCACTGCCGAGCTGGCTAGTGGTGTTAGACGGCTTCGGGAGGGCGGGTGGGGGTTTGGTGAGTCGGTTTCTCTCGGTTAGAGGTGGGTCGATTCGGGATGGGGTTTGAGGCTCGGAGTCGGCTACTTTATAGGCGGTTGTGCAGTTTCGGTAGTGGGTTCTCAGGCTGGGTCTCTTTCTTGTGTCGATTGCTCACTGTTGGTTGGGTCTGCTCGTTTTTCGGGGAAGGGCTGCTCAGTATTTTAGTTTATGTGTTGCTTTTGTTATGTGTTTGTTTGTTTTTGTGTCCGTGTTGTTTGTGTTTTAGGTTTGGGCCGTTGGCCTCTGTGTGTCCGAGTGTCACCTTTATTACCCTGTTGGGGTCCGACACTCGGTATTCCCTGTTGGGGCCTTTGTGATGTTGTTGTTTTTTTGTGTTTTTTAGTGTTCTTGAGTTTTATCCCATTTGGGTCGGTTCTAGGCGGGCTTTTGTCCTGTCCTCCCACTTTTTAGCTATTGGCTGTTTGTACTCAGCCGTTGGCTGTTTTGTAATCAGCTGGTGGCTGCTCTTTGCACATTTGTGCGTTTTATATAATATCTCTATCGTTCCGTAAAAAAAAAAAATGAAGGGACCGTATCACTATTGAGTCAAGTAGCAAGCTTACTATCATATAATTTTCTCCGATATTTTTCTCCTAAATTACGATTTAGTATTTACAAATCATTTTATGCACTGTCTGTTCCTCTTTTTTTTTTCATTAATTAGTCCATCAAAATTTTTAAATAAAATTTTTATTTAGCAATAACTTTTATAATATATTTTTTAACCCAACACCCGTGTAGTACACGAGTATTGTACTAGTACTACTTTGTATATAGAAGAAATATGATTTTTTTCTTGAACGATAACAATATTGGCCCCCTTTGGTAGATAGCAGATTGAAGATAAATTAGCAGATTGGACTTAATTGAGAGGTTTGACCCGTCAAATCTGCTATAGCTTGTTTGGTAAATAACTTATTTGATAAGCTTTTTGGGTCCAAAACTCTAATTAGAAAAAGCTCATTAGAACAGCTTTTTGGGATAGAGGATTCACAATTGAGAGGTTTTACTTAGACCTTTTTAATTTGTCTTATTTATTTTACAATCTACATTGGTTTATAGAGCTAATAAATAATAATATGTCATCCATATGATTAATTTATCTAGAAAAATGTAAAATTCATAACTTCTTCATCAAGTGTTAGTAAATTTAAAAAAAAATATATATATTTATAAATTACCAACTAAAGAATATTAAATGTTTTAATATATTATTATTAAAAGAATACACCCTAAATAATAAAATGTCCTTATTGGTAATTTTGCAATGTCAAACAGCTATAAGCTTTCAGCTATTTACCAAACGCTTATTTAAAAACCGCTAATGCAATCCGCTGGTCAAATCAGTTAATATAATCCGCTATTCGCTATCCGCTGATACAATCCGCTATCTGCTATCCGCTGATCGCCAAACAAAGCCATTATAAAACTCGAAAACAAGACTAATTAGAAGGCCTAATTTCAACTGACATCAACACAACTTTAACATATCAAATATACGTTCAAACTGAAAAATGGACATGCCAAACAAAAGAAACAGCGTACAAACACCAAAACACAAGAAACTACAACCTAAAAACAAATATATACCAGATGGAACTCAATTCGTACCAGATCAAACTTGTGTTATATTAGATTTATAAAATGTGGGGAAGAGAGTGCGGTTCCACCAGATGAAGCGCACCATAAGAGGGTGAGCCTAGGTGTACCTTAGTGAGTTTCCATCCCAAAACCAATTGGTGATGGGAGGAGTAACTCACTAGGCTTATATACTTGGCTCATTTTTCCTATAGATTCAATGTGCGACAACTCACAAATGATATTCCAATATGTTATCTGGCCATCATAGAAGGTATATGATCATAAATCATAATGACGAAATGTGGACGGCATTAGAGTTTATATTAACTAGAGTTCCCTTATTGTTGGACAGCTTATTAATTTCGCCGTTGTGTTTTTCTTAATTAGATAAAAGATTTACTACATGTCAAATGGGAATTGCCATGAAGCCCTTATGACCAAGCAGTTAAATGCAGCAATTTGATCCCTAAAAGTCGTTTCTTTTTAATCTGTAATGATTATAAATTTATTTCTGTTAAAAGCATGCCTATTAAAAATAATTTCATTGACTTTGAATAAAATCATGAATTGTAATGCCTGTAATAGAAAATCTTGACCCAGCTACAATAGCTTATCCTTTTCTAACAGCATTAAATCATTTTTCCAGCACCATGACAGCGAACCATGCAAGTAAATGAGTTTCATTAATTACCATGAATAGATAGCATTTTCCAAAAGATGAAAAACAAATTATACTCCTATTCAAAGTGTTGATTATATCGTCTTAATTTCCACTAGGAATTACTGATCTCAAGACAATATTTATATAACTATAAAGACGTGCGGCTTAATTGGAAGATATGTTATTCTTATAATATTTTTTTTTTCAACATCATGCAAATTTCATTACGAGGAGCTTGAATATACAGAAACGCGTAACCAATGGGTTACATAGCCATAAGCTTGACAAGGAGTCAAAGAGTAGGATACTCAACAAGAGATCCCTTGAAAGACCACCTCGGTCCAGCATCAAACTAACAACCAAAACAAAATCACACAAACTAAGCTAAAAACAAGGCAAGAAAATGAAACATTCCAACCCGCTGACTTGGGTAGAGTTGCCTCTATCTCCTTTCACATTTGGATAGTGATAGGGATTATAGTATTCGCCCGGTCTGGTTGAGCACCAAGTCGAGCAAGCCGGAGTGGTAATCGAGGACACAGGGTCGACCCACTTAGGGCCTCGACCCATCGACCCAATAATCGAGGCAAGAAAGAGCACATGGCTTAGGGTCAACTCGACCAATAAGAGATCGGACCGTAAGCCATGATCGACCCATAGGGTGTCGACCCATGAGAGATCGACCCATGAGAAGGGGTCTAACATTGACTATGCTTCGGTCCTTAGTAGCGGGTAAACTATGAGAGTAGAGGGTAAGACTCATTTCATTATTCCTCCGTTACATTTTGTTATCCTCCATTACATTTTGTTGCGAGATCAATGTTCATCTCCGAGATATTGATTTGGTCGTCGGAGGGTCTTGCGCCGGACTAATTCCGGCGCTTTTGCAGGTACAGGCAAGCTCAAGAACACGGACCACGTCAAACCGGTATACCTCCACTTAAACCAAGCGAGAACTTTCGGAACATCGGAGTCGCCTATCTTGGACCATATCAAATTGGTGCCGTCTGTGGGAACCCTAGCTCAACCGACATTGATCTGGTGGTATCTCATACATAGCAATCGGAAAACAAGTTAAGAAGGAGAAAACGGAAGAAGATGGAGGAGGAAATAGAGCGGGAGCAGAGGGAAGAGGATAACTCTTGGTTACGCAAGCGTCCTATAGGGGCAGGACCGCCGCTGTGGTGGGTGTTGTGTGGAAACACGCCGGTGACCCCAGCTCCTGCTGTACAGTGGCCACCGGAGCTGTCTGAAGCAATCGCAAATAGCCCAGCGCAAACAGGTATGATGGAGACGCCAACAAGGCCGGGCGCGGGCTTACCACGACGTGAGACATGTAGAGAGGAGTTGCAGCTCCAGGAAGAGACGACGGAGATGACCAATGCAAATTTTCATCTTCTCATCCCGGAGCAACCCATGCAAATTACGCCTAGCGCGTTGGAGAGGATGATAGCAGCAGCGGTAGATGCTAGAATGGCATTGATCTCACCTCTAGTCAATTGGCCAATAGATCGACCTGAAGCACAGGGACCAGAGGCTCGACTAGGGGGCGCGAGGTGATAGCTCGACCCATGGGGCAGCACATAGCACCAGTTCGACCCATGGAGCAGCACCTAGTACAAGTGCTATCCATGGGGCAGCACGCAGCACCAGTTCGACCCATGGAGCAGCACCTAGTACCAGTGCTATCCACGGAGCAGCACGTAGTACCTGTTCTGTCCATAGAGCAGCACGTAACACTAGCTCGACCCATGGGACAGCACGCAGCACCAGTTCGACCCATGGAGCATCACGTAGCACCTGTTCTGTCCATAGAGCAGCACGTAACATTAGCTCGACCCATGGAGAAGCACATAGAGATACCCCGTGGTAAATGGTAGCACCCCGACACGAAAGCAATGAGCCCGGATGGTTTATCACTGGAGCCCATGCCTCGGGCCATGAGGGATCCCATGTTAGAGCAAATGGTAGCATAATTGAATGACCACCTCAAGTCGAGCACGACCCGTCGCGGGTGAAGCTCCACTATCTTAACCGCAAGGTCATAAAAAAGGCTTACCATGCTGATGAAGAATCGTGTACCCGTTCAACTCGATTTTCTTCGAAGAGGGCGCACAATAGGCCTTTCTTCTAGGTGATGTTTGTGTAGCTTATGTGTTTGGCTCCTTTTATACACGAGAGATTTCGACCGGCTTGGTCTTCACTCCTTTTGGGTAGACTTGCTCCTGAAATGTATCTCGGTCACGTGCTATTCTTCGACCAACAAGGCCTCTTTTGATTGGCACGCGCATATTGCATCTTGCATTGCCCACTCAATACTTAAATGAAAGAACAATTTATAGCCTGCGAATAATTTGCGGACCATTAGGCGTCACTCAGAGGTGTTTGGAGAATAATATGTCATTAGTGCTGTTGAGGCTGAAAAGCTTAATAAATTTATTTACGTGGGAACATGAATTCGAGGATGTTATGGTATTTATGTTCGATTTTTAATCTTTCTTATTACTTCGAGCCTTAGGGGGTTTACGTCAAGAGATCGGGTGGGCAAATACATCATGCGTCACCTACAAACATTTTCAAGGCCTCGCGGGTCGACCAGAAGCTCTACAGCTAGGTCACCTGGGGTAAAAGTTCCAAGGCCTCGCGGGTCGATCAGAAGCTCTACAGTTAGGTCACCTGGGGTAAAAGTGTTCAAGGCTACGCAGGTCGACCAGAAGCTCTACAGCTAGGTCACTTGGGGCAAGAAGTTTTCAAGGCCCCACGGGTTGATCAGAAGCTCTAAGGGTAGATCACCTGGGGCAAGAAGGGCCACGCGGGTCGATCAGAAGCTCTAAGGCTAGATCACCTGGGGCAAGAAGTTCAAGACCCCGCAGGTCGACCAGAAGCTCTACAGCTAGGTCACCTGGGGAGAAAGTGTTGAAGGCCAAGCAGGTCGATCAGAGGCCTTTGGGCTAGACCATCAGGGGCAAAGATGTTCAGGGCCATAGGGTTGATTAGAAGCCTTAGGGCTAAGTCACCCAGGGCATTTCTCCCAAAGGCTAGAGGATCGACTACAAGCCTTAGCGCTAAGTCGCCCGGGGCATCCCTCAAAGCCATAGGGTCGACTAAAAGCCTTGGGGCAAAGTTCGACTGGAGAAAAACTCGCACAATAGTTTTTCAAAGCCATGTGGGTCGATAAAAAGCCTTAAGACTAGGTCATCCGCGCAACGTCGTCGCCCCGTGTGATGCCTTCGCCCCGCACGACGTCGCCCTACGCGACGTGGTCGACCCATGCAAAGTGGTCGGCTCCGTGATGTTGTCGCCCCACGCGATGTCGCCCTACGCGACGTGGTCGACCCACGCAAGGTGGTCGGCCCATATGATGTCGTCGCCCCGCACGATGTCGCCCTACGCGATGTGGTCGACCCACTTAAGGTGGTCGACCCATGTGATGTTGTCCCCCCGCGCAATGTTGACGCCCCCCGCGATGTTGCCCCGCGCAAAGTGGTCGACCCACATGATGTCGTCGTGCCGCACGATGCCTTCGCCCAGCACGACGTCGCCCTACGCGATATGGTCGACCCACGCAAAGTGGTCGACCCCGTGTTCGACCCACACAAGGTGGTCGACAAACGCAAATTAGACGACCCACGCTAGGTGGTCGACGTGTTCAACCCACGATAAGGGTCTCTACCATTGACCATGGTCGACACACGGTAGGCGTGCTCGACCTAAGACAGGTGGTCGAAGCACGATCAACATGTCGGACACGGTAGGGGGTCGATATCTTTGACCCATGGTAGACGTGCGGTTGACAAAACCGGCTCGCAATCAGAGTGTCCGACCCACACAGTCGACCCCCACTCAAGTCGACAAGGTGCACTCGAGGTCGGCGCGGTCGATTCGTAGTTGACACGGTCGACCCGTGCATAACAGCATAAGATTGTATAAGTAATAAAAATGATGCATACGAACGTAATATTTGCAACTACACGAATTTCGTCGCGTGTACTCGCAAATAGGAGAAGTCCCATATCTGAGATTATAGTACCGACACGGGTTAAGCCTAATGGCCGAACTGGATGAGAAGGACAGGGGGGGTTCGACCTGCTCGAACGGTCAAACATGTACCTAGGGTCGATTGGGCGTCGACCTATGCGCCCCAACATCGACCTATGCGCCCCAGCATTGACCTATGTACCCCAGCATCGACCTATGCGCCCCAACATCGACCTATGCGCCTCAACATCAGTATATGCACCCCAACATCGACCTATGCGTCCGAGCATCGACCTATGCACCCCAACATCGACCTATGCGCCCCAACATTGACCTATGCGCCCCAGCGTCGGAGGAGGACGATCGACCGTGCATCAACCAGCCCAAGGAGTCGACCATTAAGGGTCAATTGGCCATGCATCAACCGGCCCAAGTGGTCGACCCTCGACATAGCGGCCACCGGCGAAATGACTTAGGGTCGAGCCTTGGCCCTCAAAACTATCATGCGCCAGGTGATCGGTCAATGAACGTCTAAGGATTTATGGTCCCGAGGACCGTACAGTCAGCTACTATTTAAGAGTCATAACTCTTAAGGCCAGAAGGTCGACTAGGAGCCTTCGGGCAAGATTCAACTGGGGCAAAGTTACGCAAGTTTTTCAAGGCCATTCGGGTCGATTGACCTACGCGAGTGTGTGATCAACCTATGGTGCGCGAACTACCCATGTGGGCAAACGATCGACCCCACGGGTGCGCGATCAACCAATACAGGTGCGAGATCGACCCATGTGGGCGCACGATCGACCCACGCGGGTGTGCGATCGACCCAGGGTCACGCAGAAAGTAAAGACTATACATGTCAGTGCGCGATTGACCTTGGGGTACATAGGATCATTGCGATTGACATGGTCGGCCCAGGATCAACACAATTGACCTGTGGTCGACTCAATCGACTCGAGGTCGACCTAGGGTCGACGCAAGCGGCTCGGCGTCAACGCAAATGGCCCATAGTCGATGCTAGCGACCAGGGATCGACCCACCATCGCCACGACCAACTCGAGGTCTACGCACACGACTGAGGTCGACCCATAGTCGACACGACTGGCTCGAGATCGACACATTTCGAAGATGACGCGCTTGACCCATTGCAGGTGGTCAACGTGTTCGACCCACGGTGAGGGTCGCAGCCGTTGACCATGGTCGATACACGGCCGACATGCTCGACCCATGATGGGTGGTCAAAGCACGGTCTATGTGTTCAACCCACGGTGGGGGTCTATACCACTGACCCATGGTCGACGCACGACCGACAAGACCTGCTCGCGATCAGCGTGTTCTACCCGGTATGCATGGTCGACGTACTGCCGCTGTGCTCGACCCACGACTGGTGGTCAAAGCAAGGTCGACTTGTCCGACCCACAAGGGTGGGTCGATACAGCTGACCCATGGTCGACGCACTACTGACAGGACCTGCTCACGATCGGCGTGTTCGACCCTGTATGCGTTGTCGACGTACGAGCGACGTGCTCGACCCACGACAGTGGTCAAGGCATGGTCGACGTGTCCAACCCACGATGGGGGGGTCGATACTGTCAACCCATGGTCAACGCACGGGATTCGCAAGCACGCCGTCGGGTCGAAGGGTCTGCATATGTGCTGTTGGATGAAAGGGAAATTAGCGAGTCAATTGTCGGGTAGAGAAGATTTGCAAAAGAGGATTAAAGGAAAGCTTTCTTGGTAAATGAGGAGTAGGGTATTTAAATTGGAGATGGGAGAAAATGAATCACGTGGTGTGGGTAGATGAGTTGGTAGTGGGGACATTGTGTTACGAAAAGAAAAAGGCATGGGTCAAGTGTTCAAAGACCAAGACCCAAAATTGAAGCCTCCTTGTGTGTTTCAGGTAGATTGGCCATGGTGTGTGGTAGACGCGAAATAATTGTGTAATATTCAGATATCAAAATCGAAGACGTGATTGCCGACAACGGATCTCCAATAAATTATATTTACAAACACACGGGTATCGACCCGTGTATTCATAAATAGGGGGAGTAGTTGATAGGGATTATAGTATTGGCCCGGTCTGGTTGAACACCAAGTTGAGCAAGCCGGAGTGGTAATCGAGGACACAGGGTCGACCCACTTAGGGCCTCGACCCATCACCCCAATAATCGAGGCAGGAAAGAGCACATGGCGTAGGGTCAACTCGACCAATAAGAGATCGGACCGTAAAGCCATGATCGACCCATAGGGTGTCGACCCATGAGAGATCGACCCATGAGAAGGGGTCTAACATTGACTATGGTTCGATCCTTAGTAGCGGCGATGACTAGGTAGTCCGTACAGCCTAAAACACTATATATATGGTAAATTATGAGAGTAGAGAGTAAGACTCATTTCATTATTCCTCCGTTACATTTTGTTGTCCTCCATTACATTTTGTTGCGTGATCATTGTTCATCTCCGAGATATTGACTTGAGCGTCAGAGGGTCTTGCGTCGGAGTAATTCCGGCGCTATTGCAGGTACCGGCGAGCTCAAGAACGCGGACCACGTCAAACCGGTATACCTCCACTTGAACCAAGCGAGACCTTTCGGAAGACCGGAGTCGCCTATCTTGGACCATATCAGATAGAGTTATTCCTCGCTTGCATCGGGGCCTCCACTCCCTAAAGGCATATTCTTTATCTGGACGATGCCCCTCTTCGACTCCGTACTCTTATACGGATGGACCAGATGGGCTACACATTGTTCAGATTTGGGTAGTTGTTTTGTATTTTTCGTGATTCAGCCTAATTGTTGTGCATACTATTCGCCTAGGCTCCATTCGGACCAAGCTCAGATTTTTTCGTTTTTGTTTGTTGTTATTGTTTCTGTTGTTATTTTTGTCTGTTTTGGACGTGTAGACTCGTGATTTTTCAGCCCTATTTAGAGCCCTGACTATATATAGGTTGGCGGTCCGACCTTAACCCCCTAGCCATCCACGGTGTTTTCCTAAAGAAAAAAAATAAAAGTTGAACATTACAATAGATCAGCTAAAGAGAAAATGTCTGCAACTAAAACAGAAACATAAGAATTGAACCAGGCCCTGTTTTAGAGCATTTGCAGCAACTTTTTGTCCTTCACAAAGATCTCAGATCTTTGACACCCAAGTCTGACTCATTTCCCCAACCACTCTCTGATTTTAAGCAATGCGGTTTCAACTGGATATTTGCAAATCCCATCCATAGAAGAGAACCACTTGTCAACTTCAAGTTCTCCCATAGCAGCTCTTCCCCTCATTCTCACTCCTTTTAGTAATGAGTCAGTAACACTGGTTGCATTCCCATGCACCCCTACTCTCTATCTCCCACCATCATCTACCCACATCTACCTACTCCAGACCTTGCCTTCTTACCTTGAGCTTATGCAAACTCCATCCATTCCATCTTAGCTCTTTCTACTAGCATGGTTTCTGATATGTTTTCCTTTCCGAAGACCCAGTTTTTCCTGTCTTCCACATCCACCATAACTGATAGGTTGACAGAGCTATCTTATTTTTGTTATGGTCAATAGCTTTCATACTACAAAGCTCCTCCCACCACTCCTAAAAGCTAGACTTGTCCTTTTGCAGTCTGTCCCAAGATAATCCAACTAACTTCCACACCTTTAGATGAGCTCTTCCACATGTGAACATCAGATCTTCCACATCATCCTCCTCAGCCCCACACCAGCAGCAAATTACATCATCAACGCACTCTTTTGCCTCAATATGGTGTTTGTCCCCACCCAGTTGTGCCAACACCTACATAAAAAGTTCCTCACCTTTGGTTTAATTGACATGTTCCAGGTCTTCTTCCACGTAGTTTTCCTATCTCTTCTTGCATTGTTGGATTCTGCCCCTTCCAGCTTTCAATGTTCTTTTGCTGGATAAGTTTGTATGCTTCCTTCCCAGTGAACATCCTTTCGTCCAAATGCAAGATTAGCATATCTTTTGTACCCATTTGACATATATAAAATTTTAGAATGTTGGCAGCATCAAAAGGGCTGAACGTCTGCATAATAAATCATTATCCAACTCCTTGCCTTATATAATCATAAGATTAGAGACTCCACAAAACTTCTTTTTATCCTCCTCAAAACAATAAGTAGGCATAAAATTTGGAGAATTATGAATCCACGGTGATTCCCATAAGTTAATGGACTGTCTATTGCCCACCTGAAATCAAATTCCTAGCTTTAAGGATTTCTAGACTTTAACTAGCTCTTCCACATCTAGGAATCACTGTCCTTTTTGCTTATCTCCATTATTTTTTTCTTATAGAAATACCTACTATGAGACTTATGTTCATAAGCATTTTTTGATTAGTCACATGCTCCAAATTTGCTTTAAGTTAAGCTTCATTGAAATCCTCTAACTCTCCGAAGCCCAAACCCTTCTCTAGCTTATGTGAGCTAGTCTACTCCATGAGCCCAATGGATCCTACTAAACCCCCCTACCTCCCCTTCATTTTTACCCCACTAAAAGCCATCAATGTCTTTACAAATGTCATAGCAAATGCCCAAAAGGGTCCTAAAAACAGATATGACATACATTATATGACATACACTAGTAATGCACTCAACACAATTTGGATTAAAATTTCATTCCGTACCACACTAAAGAACATGTTCTTCCAACTAATAACTCTATCCACCACTCACTCTTTAACAAAAGAAAAAGTCACCTTTTTATTTCTACCTATTCCCGAACGAAGTCCCATAGGACCGCCAAAGGTCAATGTAATCTTTAGAAGCTTTTTTCAGTCATAGACAAAAGAGGTAATTGAGGGTCGACGAAGTTGAGGAACTAAGAGTCTATTCTTTCTTATGTATAACATTCATTCTATTATCGGGACAGCCGTTCCTCATAAGCCATATCTAGAGCTCTTAACCACCACAATACCATTTAGGATTTGACAGACATGAAACCTCAAGATGGCAAGGTGCCAACTCTACCACTCCGGGTGCATTATTTATTTAAAAAAAAAAAACAAAAATATGTGAAAAAAAAAGTTGTGGAAATGTATAAAACAGCCGGATTTTCAGAATCCGTTTTTCTAATTAAATTTTTAATTGAAAAACGGATTCTCACAATCCGTTTTTAATTTTGATTTTTTTTATAAGATAACGGTCGAATTTAATAATAATAATAATACATCCACTGTCTAAAACGGATTTTCAAAATCCGTTTTTCATTTCAAAACGAGTAAAACGGATTTTGAAAATCCGTTTTTCTGTTGATAAATATCATTCGAACCCACTTTCCTCTCTCATTTCTCCTCTCCCATTTCATTTTCTCCACTCGTTTTTTGCTCGATTTTATTGCGAATTGAAGCTGCAATTAAAAAAAAATACAAATTCCATTTCATTTCTCATCTCGTTTTTTCCAATCGTTTTTTACTCGATTTTTTGGCGAATTGAAGCTGATCCCGGGAAAAAAACAAATTTTCAACCAATCGTCGAAGAAGAGGTTAGTTGTTATTTTAATATAATGTAATATTAATTTTTGGTTGTTTATGAATGTTTAAGAGATATATTTGGTTAATTGAGTATTGTTTAGAAAATCTTGAATGTTGGTTTAATATATGTTTATGAATTTGGTTAATTGAATATTTATCCAAATTGTTTATGAATTTGATGTTATTGTTGGATTATGGTGATTAGGGTTTTTGTTGTGGCAATGTACTAAATTAATTGATAATTTTTTTTTTGTTGGAGTAAAAATATGATTAATTATATGTTGTTGTTGGATATGTGTTTTAAATGTAGATTGGTAAAATAATAATTAAAATTTTTCTCGGGTGTTTGATTAGCCATTTTAAATGTAGATTGGTGACTAGGGTTTTTGTGGTTTTTTTTTATAAATTTTGACAATTTTTTTTTTGTTGGAGTAAAAATATAATTAATTATATGTTGTTGTTGGAAATGAGTTTTAAATGTAGATTGGTAAGATAATAATTGAAATATTCTCGGGTGTTTAATTAGCCATTTTAAATGTAGATTGGTGATTAGGGTTTTTGTGGTGTTTTTTATAAACTAATTGACAATTTTTTTTTGTTCGAGTAAAAATATAATTAATTATATGTTGTTGTTGGAAATGAGTTTTAAATGTAGATTGGTAAAATAATAATTGAAATTTTCTCGGGTGTTTGATTAGCCATTTTAAATGTAGATTGGTAAAATAATTGAATTTTTAAATGTAGATTGGTAAAATAATAATTAAAATTTTCTCGTGGTGTTTGATTTTTTTTTTATGTTGTTGTAATTTGTAAAATATAATTTTTTTTGTGCAACAGGTTATAAATGTCGTCTAACGGTCCATACTTTGTTAATGTGTACTGGAAAATTCCTCAGAGTGAGTTATGGAATTTTTCGAATTATATGTCTCGTCCGGATTGTTCATTTGTTATTAATGGAATAATATCATATGAACAATTGGTAGATATGATTTACGAAAATGGTGAGTTTCGTGATAGTTGGACAATTTCGGATATTACTTTGATGGCGAGACAACAGGATGGTTCGTTTATTACCGGAAGACTGCATAATGATAATTCTCTTTCGTGGATTTACTACTCTGCTCCTATGTCCTATGTGTTTTTGCATATAGTGTTGGAAGCAAACACACAGGTTGAGGATCCTACGCCATCATATGGTTACGAGGGAATGTTTGGTGGTGAGGATACGTGGACTACGCATGCCGGTAAGTTTGGTGAAGGGACGAGTAATTTCGGCGAAGGGACGAGTAATTTCGGCGAAGGAACGAGCTTTACCATGAGAGGACCGGACATTGAGGAAGAAATTGTTGGAGATGAAGATTTCATTCCCGGTGAAGACGATTTCACGGATGAGACCTCGGAAACCGAATCGGACAGATCAATTAATGAGGAGAGCGAACAAGAATTCATTGAAGAACACCCCTTTCCAAATGAAGGCCTCTACGTGGCGATCTCACAGGACGGCGGGTTTTAGCCATATGCCGACCGGGAGAAGTGTCAGGTAACTGTCTGCTATTTTGTGATTTTTTTTATTATTATTATTAATATTATTGAAGTAATTATTATTATTATTATTTTTAATATTTGATAGTTATTTGAATTTTATTTTACAGTTTTCGGGTACCGAGGTGGCGTATAACATGCTAATGAACATTGAAGACATTGATACGCTACCTCCCCTAGCGCAGTCACAGTTCCAGCAAGCCCAGGAACTTCTGTACGCTTCTCTGACTGTTGGGGGTCAGTCGGTCACACAAGGGGTGTCGTCGGAGCAAATTCTATCTCAAGATGAGTACGCCCCACCCCAGCATACACAGTCTCAGCGGGCGAGGCATAGACCGGCGCCCCACATTGGTGGAGGGAGAAGACGCCGTGACCGCGAACCCGCCGGAAATGAAGAAGACGAAGAAGGTGAGATTTTTTTATTTAACTACAAATATATATATTTTTTTTGTTTCTTTTTATTTATTTGTTCGGTCGAATTATTGATTTTTTACAAAAATTAATTAATTAGGTGGACAAGAAGAAGAAGAACCAACCACGCCTGGACCGACCGCAGGATCGTCTTCTTTGTTACCGGGGCCTCGGAGAGGGTCCCGAAGACGCGTGACTAGGAAACCATTTACTCCTAGTTAGTTTGTTTTTGTATTCTGTGATTTTGTGGATATTTTCTTTTTTTTTTTTTTTTTATTTTT
>BKCP01003335.1:2488639-2503338 GCA_008636005.1 Striga asiatica
TTACATGGCATAAATAAACAATCACGAATGATAAAAATTTAGCCTACAAGTGATAAAACACTTGTAGACTAAGACCACATATCCAAATATTTCTCTAAAAAAATTACCAATATGTTTGTACAATCAATATCTTAAACACAAATAGTGAAACAGTGAAAAATTAAACCAAATACTCAAATGTTCGGATAAAAATCGTACAAAAACAAATTCACTTTTTAAATATAAATAATAATGCAATTTTCTAAAAAGTATTTGAAATTAAGAAAAAACTTATCTCTTACTATATATATAGATATATATATATATATATATTTAAAACTAGCAACTGTTGTTAATTTTTTTTAAAAGAATTTTGGTATGGATATTTTAACTAGCACATGTAATCACAATTATACTTATATAATTGATTAGCCGCTAGTTTAAACATTTTACAAGTACCACAATAGATAACAAAAGGGGCCAAAATAAACACAAACAACAACCTAACTAATCAAAAAATCCAACCAGAAGAATTTGGTTAGAGATTCAAAGTGTTTTTATTTTTATTTACCAACGACAAAACAAGTTTATAAGACCTCAAAACGAAGTACAAACCGAACAACCAACTGATTGTTACAACTAAGACTCCGATTTTTAAACCTTTGTGTTTGTTTGAGAGGGATAAGAGAGTCCTTAGGACAGTGAGTGATCTTCAAATTGGGGAAGAGGGTGTTGGAGTAGAATACCCGGCGTTCCAATCAGATTGGATTTATTTCTACTTGTAAAAACAATTTATTGGAATTATATTATTAAGGCATTGTTTTATCTTATGTTTTTGCATTTATCCTATATTTGTACATATGATAAAGTCCTTAGATCATTAATGGCTATAAGGCATGGTTGCGCATTTGATGGTAATCATGGAACATATCTTTAAAGCTGTGATCTTAAATACAGTTCCAAGTCGTTGGATATTTCGAGATGGGATATCGAATAATCCGGAAAGACTTGTACATATGATGTATACTTGTTTGACAATAATGTTGCATTCCATCAACATTAGCGTGGATCGCAAATACATATATGTGGGGTGCTTGTTAGAGAACAAGTTCACTGAACATGACCGTATGAAAATTCTGAATGAAAGTTTATTATGTCGAATAAGAATTTCATGTTACAATAGTACATGATTGATCCTTAGACTTGAGGCACGATAGTAACTTTGTGCATATTATATTTTACTTTGATTTATCCTTTTGATTGCTAGCACAGTCGTATAAAGGGATATTTTGGGTATTATATTAATATGAATGGAAGTTTGTCAGTGGCCAACAAAGGATTCGACATTTATGAGATAAGTGAATTTCCTATGTGTTTCATAGTTTGTAATTCAAAGTCCTTGGCCAAGGCGGGATGAATAGAGATTCATATATGAATTATTAAACTTGAAATGGAATCATAGTTATTAAATCAATTTGGGTTTCGACTAAATCATACCCAAGATTTAATCGGGAAATTGAACGTCGAAAGGATTTTACATGTATGGACTTGTAATTGAAAAGGTTTACTCGCTATTCACTTAATACTAGATTCATGCTACTTGCTAGATGTTCCCATGATATGTAGGTTCTTGAATTAAGGAGTTAAATCAAAGAATAAAAATTAATTTGATTAATTCAAATTACAAGGAGTTGTGAACCCACTACTAGTATTAATAGTGAACCTAAAAAGGTCACACCCAATTTTGAATGTAGATCATTTGTAATTAGTATTTCTAAAGAGTTAGAATTAATTGACTATTAATTAAATAATTTGATTATTTAATTAATTCTAATTTTGATTAGATATCAATTAAAGGAATATACTAAATTAATCAATTTGATTGATTAATTATATTTTGGATATTAATTAAGTAATTAATGGAATTACTAAATTAATAGTTGGATTTTAAAATTAGATTTTAAAATTCAAATCCATATTATAATATGATTATAATAAGAGGAGATTTTATAAATATGTGAAATAATATATTTTGATTAATTTTTATCAAAGATTAAAATAATAAATAAAATATTATTAGATGGGATCTAATGACATTTTTTTATTAAAATCATTTTAGATATAGATGCCATCTAATTTGAATAAAATAATGATTTTAAAAATACAATATGACATCTTGTGATCTAAATGTTTTAGTATAAATAGGTGTACATATGTGATGTACAAATGATACACTTGTATTAACAAGAAAATTGAGAGAGAAAAATCACAAGAGTTGTAAATCAAGAAGTGTTCTTGAACTTAGAGAATTATTTCCATATCAAGAATAGTTCTTGAAAATTTTAATAAAGATTAAAATTATAATCTCCTCTAAAATAAATATTTCGATACTAATTGAACAAATCGAGAAGTTTCTACTAGCGAAGAAACTAGTTCTCGAGATTGAATTACAAAAGGGTTGATACTTTTAGAGGGGAGACACTTGGATCCCTCGGGTGAGTAACAAGAGACGGTGAAAGTCACATACAACCGGGAATTGATTTCCTCAATCATCGTCGTATAAAGAAGGAGTTCAAGATAAGAGGTAATTTTCGAAATTACTTATTACAAATCAAAATTCGTATTTATATGTGATTTTAAAAGATGCCGATCGTAACAATCGCTATTTGAACCGAGGGGTTTAGTATTTATTAGATAAATGCTTATTTATTTTATTTTATTTCCGCTGCGTTTTATCCCGTACGATATAGCGAATCCAACAGAGGGAGAGTGGGATAGAGAGCTCATAGAACAAACTTTTCTTCAGTTACCAAAACCTCTGAAAAGGAAAAAGGATAGAATAGTGTGCAACCTCAATTACAATGGGAAATTTTCAGTCAAGTCAGCCTATAAACTTCTAGAAGAAAATTTAGAAAAAAAAAATGGAGAACCAGAATCAAACAAAAAAATCAATCTGTTGAAAAAAGTATGAAAAAAAAACATGGAACTTGAATGTCAAAATAAAATAAAGATGTTTTTATGGACGTGTTGCACTGGATTTCAGTTACTCAAGACAAAAAAAATAAATAATAAATAAAAATAGAAGTGCAAAGGGATAGCATCTGTGAACTGTTAGGCTTTGTTGGAAATGGTACAGTAAGAACAAATGCCATTAATGAGCAAGCATTCAAACAAGCAAGTTTGAAGATGAAATTGATAAAATCTGAAAAGTGTATTGCTTCGGCTTTCTCTACAAGATGCCTTTAAATAGAGACTCACCTATGCTAAACCCTAGGAATCTACAAATGGAAAAAGGGCACGTGACCATCCTTAGCCTGCTACCTCAGTACAAGAAAAGGAGAAGCTTACAGCTCATACCTGCTGCTCATGAATGTACAGCTCATGCATGCAGCCAAAATAAGGAAAATAAACTTATAGGATTAATATACTATTTGGAATACTTAGGTGGTCTAATATCAATCTCAATGTGCTTTGTCCTTGCATGCAGAACAGGATTTGTTGCTAAAGATATTGTGCTGAGATTATCAGCCCAAACTGATGGGGTTGTGACTGGAGACACATGAAGCTCTCTTAGAAGAGATTGTAGCCATGTGATTTCAGCAGAAGCAAATGCTAAGCTACGGTATTCAGCTTCTGTGCTAGACGAAAATATTGAGGCTTGCTTTTTAGAGCACCAACATATAGGATTCCTGCCAAGGTATACACAAACACCAGTTATTGATTTCCTGTCATCAAGGTCACCACCCCAATTTGAATCTGAAAATGCTGTAAGTGTGAGGCTGGAATGCTTTGTGTAGTGTAAACCGTGGTCTATAGTGCCTGCTAAGTATCTGAGGATTCTCTTTGCAGCTTTTATATGAGAGTCTGTTGGAGATTGCATAACCTGACAGACTTTATTCATACTAAAAGCAATATCTGGTCTTATGATAGTTGCATATTGCAATGAACCCACAAGACTTTTGTATCCTGAGACATTTTGAATAGGTGAGCCTGTAGATTTTGATAGAACAAGAGAGGTGATCATAGGACAGGTGAGGCTTGGCTTCAATCATTTTCATTTTGAGAAAAAGATCCTTGATATATTTGGATTGAGAGAGGAACATTCCAGTAGAGGAACTCTTTACTTCCACACCAAGAAAGTGATGCATTTCAACCAAGGTCTTTGAGTGAAAAAGTGTGACTGAGTTGATGTATTAATGATTGAACCTCCTTGTCATTGCTACCTGTAATCAAGATATCATCAATATATACAAGGAGCCACAGTGTGGATTGCTTTGTGTCTTTGATGTAGAGAGAACTATCAGAGGTTGACTGAACAAGACCAAGGTTGTGGAGAACTCCTTTTAGCTTTGTGAACCAAGCCCTAGGAGCCTGTTTGAGGTCATAGAGTGATTTCTTCAGTTTGCACACTAGGTGGTTGGCAGCTTCAATTTCAAAACCAGGGGGTTGAGTCATGTATAGTTCCTCATCAATGTGCCCATGAAGAAAGGCATTGTTGATATCAAGTTGTCTAACTTGCCAATTGCTGTGAGAGCCAGTGAAAGAACAACTCTTATAGTTGTTGGTTTGACAACTGGACTGAAAGTCTCAATGATATCTATACCTGCAGTTTGATTGTAGCCTTTTGCAACTAACCGGGCTTTGTGCCTTGCTATAGAGCCATCAGCATTGTGTTTAATCCTAAGAACCCATTTGCAGCCAATGACATGTTTATTATGAGGAAGAGAAACCAGCTCCCTTGTATTATTGTTGAGAAGTGCATGAAATTCTAATTGCATGGCTTGCTTCCATTGAGGGTGAGTGAGAGCTTGTTGGTGAGAGTGAGGTTCCTGAGTAGAGAGGTCCTCCAATATGAATGCTCTTGGTTTAAGGTGACCAGTTATGGACCTGGTGACCATGTGGTGTTGCTTAGTAACCTGACCTACATGGTTAATAATAGAGACAGCAATAGAATAATTCACAATAGGCAATTAGACTATGAGGGGTATAGTAGCATTGCTATGAGGAGACTGAGATGATGGAGAAGAGGTATGAGAGGGATGAAGTGTTGTGCTGTGAATGAGAAGAGGATGGAGAAGGGGAGTGATGAACTGTGTGAGAAGGTGAATTAGGTGGAGATGTGTTAGTAAAGTTGGTATTTGGTAACGCAAAATACTCCGACCGGCTTGAAATCAGCTCGCCTTCCTCTTACTCGCCGGTAGAATGCCGCGCACCTGCACAGAACTCTCACACCGGAGGGGTTTTCCGGTGAAGAGCCTCCGATGCTTAAGTCAGTGTATATTTTACTCAATTCTCCAAAGTATGTATTGGATAAATCGTGAGTCACAAGAAAAGACCCACTCATATATATATAGGAGTGAGATACCTGCCCTAAGAGCTGCCCAGATCTGGTGAGCTGTCCTGCCAGTACTGCCCGTCGGTACAAACACAGTATGTGTGTGTCAGAAGCGTCAGAGGTGATTATCACCACTATTTCTCTGCACCAATGTACTCTTGCCACGTGTCCCTCTGAGCAGAGGGAGATTATTCTCTGTGCATCCCGTTAGGATCTTCTAACGCCACCCACGCGCTTTCTCGCGTTCAAGCCACGCTCTGGACTGCTCTTCACCTGTTGAGTGCTCGATCTGACCGAGTCCCCCATCGCTAGGTCGATCCTCGACCAGTTCTGCTATTCTGCTCGATCTCTTCCCTTTTGGTCGATTATTCTTCGACCAATGCAGTTTTCTCTACTTTGAGCTTGCCCGACCAATGTGGTAAATTGGTCTATTCTTTAGCTATATAATATCCCATATCATCTAGTCCCCCCACTCTGGTCGAGTCTAAATGACTCGATCTAAGAGTGAATTCAAGTTGTCTTCTTCGTTCTGCCACCCTCTCGACCTCCTGCTTACATCTGATCTCCTCTCTCGATCGTTTCCGTTGAGGCCGCCACCATTCTTTGACCACGTGATCGATTTTATGGTGCGCTTTAACTGTCTTTCATTTTCTTTTATTATTAGCGTAATTTCCGCCTGCCATATGTCCTTTCCGCTCAGTACCTTTAATCATCATGCCCCCTCGCGATTTGTGCCGCTTCGCTATCTGTGCCTCTTTAATCTCTTCCTACCGTTGGATCTCCTTTTATCTAACGGCTATCGCCATTAACTCTTCACCTTATTCCTCTGCCCTCTTATAAATGCAGTACTTAGCAAATTTTCCGACTTTTCTCACTTTTTGCAAATCTCGAACTTCCTTGTGCCTTCATTTCTTCCTCTGCAAACTGCTCTCTCATGCTCTCGGCGCCTTTTCTTCAAGCATTTTCTGACAACCGCTCTCTACTGTAACCATGAGTAAGTCTCATGTGCTTTAATTTTGTGTTCGCATGTGTTTATTTTGTCGATTTTTGGTTTTTCCCTGTCGCTTCTTCCTTTCCTCGAAACCTTCTCATTTCATTTGTGGAAAAAACCTCCTTCTTCACCTTCTGAAAACCCTAACTTTCCTTCTTTCCCTCTCAATTTTCCTTTCTACTTTTCAGATTTTGTCGATTCTAATGCACAAAGTCATCACTCTGGTGAAGATGAGACCGCCGCGTCATCATTCCCCACTCATCGGCCTATCCCCCACTCGCCTTAACGCTCTGTAGAAGAAATCTACAATCCACTCCTATCAGCGTTTTACGCCCCTCTGATTGTGCCACACCTTCTCCTCCTCGCCAACCTACTCGTCTGATTGATGAATCAGACGAGGATGCCCTCGACCATATCCCCCTCAATCACCGTCGGCCAGAGTTTGGGGCTTCTGATGCCGCTGAGGCAGCTCTTGACGCTGCTAAGGCAGCCGTGAAGAGGGACGAAGATGATGTCCCCCTCTCTCGGCACTCCGGTTCTTTCCAAAGTCGTCTCCTCGAGTAACCCGAAGCAAAATGTTCCTTCCCAATCTGCTTTGAAACATTCGAGCACTCCTGCTTTGCAAACCCGTTCCAATCCTATTACTGCATCTCCCAAGCCGGCCAAGAAGAGAAGGTTAGTCAAAGCTTCCTTCTCTAATCAGACCCCCTCTCGTCCTCTCGTCGCCGATTGGTTGGACGCTAATGAGGTTGGTCACCCGGCTAAATGGGCTTTCATGTCCCCTGGTCTTAAGGATACATATGACTGTCCCCCCAAGGATTGCTATACTTTTTTCGAGATTCAGTTTAAACTTGGTATCCGCTTCCCTCTATGCCAAGATTTGATCGATATCTGCCAGTGGTTCGAACTGCCTTTGAACCAGCTTCCTCCTAATGCTATCTGGTTCATTACCATCTTCATCATCCTTTGTCATGTCCGCCTGGGTCGGCTCGACCTTGACTTCTTTCATTATTGCTATGCCCCTTCAAAACACACCCAAGGCTCGACCTTGACCTCAAAAGTCGTGCCGATGTCCACTTCATCTTGGACACCCCTTCAAATGTCCCTAGGTGGAAAGATAAGTTCACCTTTGTCGAGCCTAACCCTACCTTTCCTTGGGAGCCAACTCCGTGGCTCAAGGAGCTCAAACGCGATTATGTGGCACCTTCTCAGAACGCCCTCTTCGACCAACGGATCGCTGTGTGGAACACTAAGCCTGTTGCATCGAAAATTCTGCTCGAGGATGATAACCTCCTACATTTCTGCGGCCTTCTTACTCATAAGTCTCTTCCTCCTCTTTCGTACCCTCTTGTATGAAGTCGGCCAACGCCTGTGCCTTGATCGCCCTCCTAGGCTCATATGTAATCGTGTACTCACTCAACTCGACCGTCCATTTCACTAGTCGACCCGATACAGAAGGTCGACCTAAAGTTTCTCCCAGCGGCATATTCGTTCTCACCTTCACCCTATGGCCCAGAAAATACGGCCGCAACTTCCTCACCGTTACCACCACCGTTAAAGCACACTTCTCGATCTCCGAATATCTCCTCTCCGCACCCTGCACCACCTTGCTTACGTAATAGATTGGGAATTGCACCGTGCCCTCTTCCCGCAATAGAACCGAACTTACCGCCATTTCCCCGATTGATATGTATAGCACTAGATCCTCCCCAAGAACCGGCTTAGACTATAGAGACAGATTGGCTAACACCTTCTGTAACTCCTCGAATGACCTCTGGGCCTCCTCCGTCCACTGGAATTTCGAGCTCTTTCTCAGTGTTCGAAACAGAGGACCGCTCTTCTCCGCCACCTTCGATATGAAACGGCTCAGGCCCACGATCCTGCCCGTCAGGATCTGCACCTCCTTCACCTTTGTGGGCGATTTCATCTCGATCACCGCCCTCACCTTCTCCGGGTTGACCTCGATCCCCCTCTTTGTCACCATATATCCCAGAAACTTTTCAGACTTCACTCCAAAAGAACACTTAGCAGGATTCAGTTTCATGCCATACCTTCGCAAAATCAAGAACGTCTCCTTTAAGTCATTCATGTGATCGGCCTCCGCCTTACTCTTTACCAACATATCATCAACGTAAACCTCCATATTTCTTCTCAGCTACTCCTTGAAAATTTTATCGACCAACTGCTGATACGCCGTACCCGCGTTCTTCAAGCCAAAGGGCATCACCACATAACAATAAGTGCCCCTGCTCGTAACGAAACTCACCCGCTTTCTACCCTCCCGAGCCAAAGGGATCTGGTGGTATCCCTGGGACGCATCCATAAGACTGAGCAACTCACACCCCGCGGTGGAATCGACCAACTGGTCGATCCTAGGCAATGGATACAAATCTTTCGGGCACGCCTTGTTTAAGTCACGAAAATCAATTCACATCCTCCACTTTCCCCTCGACTTAGACACCATCACCGTGTTCGACAACCATTCGAGAAACTGGATCTCCTTAACATGACCCGCCTTCAATAACTTCTCAACCTCCTGCTCGATCACCTTGTCCATCTCTGCGCCATGATGTCTCCTCTTCTGTTTCACCGGCCTCACCGTCAAATCAATGTTCAAACGATTCTCAATCACCTCCGTCTTTATCCCCGTTAACTCCTCAACCGTATGCGCGAAAACATCCGCGAACTCCCTGATCAACCCAATCAATCTCGACCTTATGGGCTCAACATTCCCTCTTCGAGCTTCATCTGTTTCCTCGAGAGCTGTTTATTGTTGTTCACCGTGGTTTGATAACAACTCCTCGAGGTAAGTTGATCCCCTGCAACCTCACCAACGTTTTCACCCACTGAATCTTCCCGACCCCTCCCTTTATCTTTCCCCTTCACCTTGTCCTCATACAAAAATTCCTTGAGATACCCTGCCCGAATGAGGCGCTCAATCTCATCTTTGAGGTGTCTGCACTTCTCCGTCGTATGCCCGTAATCTTTATGGAAACGGCAATACTTCCTCGACCTAGGTTGTGTCGGCCCCTCATGTCTCGATTTCGGCCACGTCACGTCATTGTCCTCTATCTTCTTCTCGATGGCCACCAACACTTCTCCCATCTTTGCATTCAGCGGTGTAAAGTTTTGGAACCGCTTCCCTCCAAACACTGGTCGATCCTTCCACATGTCCTCTTGTCCACGATCCATCCTGCCACGCCCCTCTCTCCTGGGTGATCTCCTCCTTGGTGACACCCTTCGAGGCGAGTTCGCCCTTCCTTTCTTCGGCTCTGGCTTAGCTAATTTCTCCAACTTAGCAAACTCCGCCTCCGTCTCCTCTAAGTTAATGTACTTCTTGCACCTCTTCAGCACGTCGTCATACGTACGAGCAGGGGTTTTGGCTAAGGATGTTCGAAAAGGCCCTGCTCGTAAACTCCTTATCAACCCTCTAGCCTTTACCTCGTCCGCGGCCGTGTGGATCTCCAAACAAGTTTGATTATATCGAGCTACATACTTGCGCAACGACTCTTTCTCCCCCTGTCTCATGGCCATCAGCGTCAAATACGTCTTCTCCTGCGCCACAGCGCTCGCGTATTGGGTCATCAACTTCTCTGCGAAATTGTCGAAGTACTTGATCGATCCATGAAGGAGCTGCTGGAACCAATCGAGCGCGCCTCTCCTCAAGGTCGATAAAAATGCCCTGCAGCTAACAGAATCAGAATAACCATGTAACACAGCCAAGTTCTCAGACGCCCTTACGTGCCTCGATGGGTTAGTAGTCCCATCGAACACCAAACTCATGTCCCTGAAATTCACGGGTAATGGTGCAGCCAATATGTCCCTCGAGAACGGGTGTCCTCGAGCACGCCTCTCAGGTCGGCCATCCATCTTGGCTTGCATCTGCCTCACCTGCTCCGCGAGTCTCTCCACCTCCCGATCTCGCAGAGCTCCATCTTCTCCATAGCTAGACACATCCTCGTCCACCATCGTCGGCCCAGCAGCCACTCGCGAAAGGCTTTGGGTGACTTGCTGAATCGCTTGTGCCGCCGAGTTCGCCACCATCTGCTGCATCTCCTGCCTGGTCATCACCACCTGCTGACCGAGGCGCTGCTCCTCAACCGGTGGCGGTGCTGCTCCCTGCGCCACCGCTCCTTGCCGCCAGATCTGGTTGCAACAGCGTTAGGATCACCGCTCCTTGAGTTGTACGGGCCTCCTGAGCTCGGCTTGAGCCCACGTCAGCCTCTGGTTGCACCGGCATGACTCCTACACCTTGGGGAATGGGCGTCAGAGTCACCGGTGTACGCAAGGGTCCAAAGAAGCCCAGGGGAGGGCCTTCTCTAAACGGCCTCATCATCGTCCACGCTTCGTCGAACGATGCTTGCAAATCTTTCCTAGGAATTCCGTCCGCCATAGCCGCCAAGCTTTAGCAATCTTAGGACACCACTTTTCGAACGAAAGTCCCACAGACGGCGTCAAATGGTAACGCAAAACACTCCGATCGGCTTGAAATCGGCTCGCTTTCCTCTTTCTCGCCGGTAGAACTCCGCGCACCTGCACAGAACTCTTACACTGGAGGAGTTTTCCAGTGAAGAGCCTCTGATGCTTAAGTCAATGTATATTTTACTCAATTCTCCAAAGTATGTAATGGATAAATCGTGAGTCACAAGAAAAGACCCACTGTTATATATATAGGAGTGAGATACCTGCCCTATGAGTTGCCCGGATCTGTTGAGCTGTCCTGCCCGTACTGCCCGTCCGTACACACACAGTATGTGTGTGTCAGAAGCGTCAGAGGTGGTTATCACCACTATTGCTCTGCACCAATGTACTCTTGCCATGTGTCCCTCTGAGGAGAGGGAGATTATTCTCTGTGCATCCTGTTAGGATCTTCTAACGCCACCCACGCGCTTTCTTGCGTTCAAGCCACGCTCTCGACTGCTCTTCACCTGTTGAGTGCTCGATCTGACCGAGTCCCCCATCGCTAAGTCGATCCTCAACCAGTTCTGCTATTCTGCTCGATCTCTTCCCTTTTGGTCGATTATCCTCCGACCAATGCAGTTTTCTCTACTTCGAGCTTGCCCGACCAATGTGGTAAGCCGGTCTATTCTTTAGCTATATAATATCCCATATCAGTATTAATTGGTGAAGGAGAGGGATTTGATTGAATAAGAGGTGGGGATGATAGAGAAAAATTTTCAGAAGTGGATGTAGAGGATTTGGATATGAAGTTTTCAGGTTTGGCAAAGGGAAATTTGGATTCATCAAAAACAATATCTCTGGTGATAATAACTTTGCCAGATGGTAAGAGAGCTTTGAAGCCTTGGTGCTTGGAGCTATAACCTAAGAAAGTGCTGGGAAGAGACCTGGGTTCAAGTTTGTGTTTGGTATATGGTCTTAGGTTTGGAAAACAAAGGCAACCAAATATTTTCAAGTTATTATAGTTTGGTTTTTGGCCATGAAGTTTCTGAAATGGAGATATAAAGGATAAGCTTTTAACAGGTAATCTATTGAGAATAAAAACAGTTGTGCTGAAAGCATCATCCCAATAATCTAAAAGGACATGAGACTAGGAAAGAAGAGTCAATCCCATCTCAACTATGGTTCTATGCCTCCTCTCAGCAAGCCCATTTTTGGTAGGAGTATAAGGACAAGAAAGTTTGTGTTGAATCCCAGTTTCTTGAAAAATTTTAGTGAGTGGTCTATACTCACCTCCCAACCACTCTGTGCTGCTTTAATCTTTTGGTTAAATTGATTTTCAACAAAGTTCTTAAAATGAAGAAACACAGTAGGCACCTCAGATCTTTGTTTTAGGAATTAAATCCAGGTAAACCGAGTGCAGTGATCAATAAAACACACATAGTAATGAGAGCCTGACTTTGAGGTGATGGGAGAAGGACCCCATAAGTCCGTGTGTATAAGCTCCAAAGGATTATTGTATTCAGTGTGAGAAGATGTGTAAGGTAATGAGTGGCTTTTAGCTTGCAAACAGGAAGAACAAACAAACTTTTCATTAATATCGAATGAGACATTACAGCTTTTCAACACCTTGGCAACTGCATCAAAGGCTGCATGTCCTAGCCTAGAGTGCCACAAATCTAGACTAGTGATTTTATTACAAGAGACTATAAAGGTGCTTGGACTAAACTGAGAACTAGGATAAGTGGTTGGTGAAGAAGTGGCAGACTTTGAACCTTGAGCATCAAACATGTAGACATTATCCTTAAGAGATCCTCTGAGAAGAACTTGGTGTGTTGTTAGATCCTTCACAAGACAAAATTTTGGGTGAAATTCAAAGTATACAGAGTTATCTCTGGCAAATTGGGAGACACTAATCAAATTTTTGGTAATTGAAGGAACACGAAGAAGGTTTTTCAAGAATAAAGGTTTTGAAGCTGTGTTAGTTTTGATAACATAATTGCCTATATGTGAACTGTTAGGCTTTGTTGGAAATGGTACAATAAGAACAAATGTCATTAATGAGCAAGCATTCAAACAAGTAAGTTTGAAGATGAAATTGATAAAATCTGAAAAGTGTATTGCTTCGGCTTTCTCTACAAGATGCCTTTAAATAGAGACTCACCTATGCTAAACCCTAGGAATCTACAAATGGAAAAAGGGCACGTGGCCATCCTTAGCCTACTAACTCAGTACAAGAAAAGGAGAAGCTTACAGCTCATACCTGCTGCTCATGAATGTACAGCTCATGCATGCAGCCAAAATAAGGAAAATAAATAAACTTATAGGATTAATATACTATTTGGAATACTTAGGTGGTCTAATAGGCTTCATTTGAAGCTGTTAGGAGTCCTTGGTTGTTGTTTTTGTTATACATTTTGAAGTTTTAATGAATTTATACGTTTNTAACAAATAAACGGAAAGTTAAGAAAATAAAAATACGAAATCAAAAGTGGTTTAGCTCAATGTAGTATTATCTCATATTCATAATAAAATTAACCAAATATAAATCATAGCAGTGTGATAAGTATAAATGAATCCCATGTAGAGTATCTCGAAATTTTTAAGGAAAACTAATATTAAAAAAATTAACTTAGATACTTTAAAAAGAAATTAAGCATTCATCGAAATGACAAAAATATTGCAGAAAAAGAAGTAGGGCACCAAGTGATGTGTCCAATTTATGAAAGTTGAATTAAAATCTCAACCTCCACTCATTCAATCCATTTTGTGTACAGATGCATTAACTGATTGTACCATACAAAATTAGCTTCTCAATTACTATGAAAATTTGGAACTGATAAGGACCATCAAATATGAGCCTACATTCAAATTAAATGCCATTTAAGATACTTAATTTCTTGTCCAACCAAATTACAATTTTTCGTTTCACTAGTATTCGATCATGTGCATTTGCACAAATTTAAATAAAGTGTTATAAGCTATTTATATATATATATATAATATTAAAATTATAAGTTAGATAGTATTAAATTTTATACATAGAGTATTATAAGTTATATTTATGCATATAATATTAAAATTATAACTTAGATAATGGTACTATATTTTAAATTTGATTATTGGTTAAAGCAAATAATATTTAACTATTTGATTTCATACGAATCACTATATTGATTGCATAAAATGTAATAAATAATGTAATATTTATAATTTGAGAGATCATGACCAATTAATTTAATTAAATATTAAATTTATTATGACAAATGCTTATGCGATTTTAAGAGATTTTACTATGAAATTAAAATAAAATAATTATTTAAAAAACAATCGCTTAGGGGGTGATTGTTTATTGATTCAACTAGTTTTTATTTGGTTTGTTTTTTAACTATAATTAATTTTGAAAAAGGATAGTATGGTTAGTTGTTAGTGGATATATTAAAATAATATTTAAATAAAATAATTAAAGTTGATTTGAATAAAGTAGGAGAAAAATGATTGAAAGTGATGGTTAGTTAAAATTATGTGAGTTGATGAATAATGAATTAAAGTTGATGTGATGTGTAAAAATGGTTGGTTGATATTATTTAATTATTTTAATAATATGGAAGATAGTAGAGTTGGGTTAAAGTTGAGTTAAATTTGAGTTTTGATTAATTTTTTTTACTGTTCAAAACATAAACAATCGCCCCCTTAATCAGATAAAAAATAATATTGATTTTATTATAAATAACTTGAACAAAAAAATTTTACAATATAATTTTTTATGTTTATTTAATTTTCATATATAATTTAATGTAAAATATAATTAGTATCTTTAATAATAACTATTATATGATACAATAAACATATAATTATTAATCAATTAACATAAAATACAACGATTTTTTTCTTAATTAAGCCAAAAAAGTACAAGAAAATATTTTATCACTAGTGGAATAAGGTGAATTAATGTACAAAAATAAAATAAAATAATAATAATAATAATAATAATAA
>BKCP01003335.1:2503420-2556172 GCA_008636005.1 Striga asiatica
TTTCTTTACCATTGTAGGAGAGAGAGATAAAAATAACAAATGCATTATTGTTGCAGCAAATTTATCCCCTATATATTAATTCAAACTGTATTGAGACAGAGTGACATATTCGGCATTCGCATGTCTCGAATGCTAACATGCCGAAATTATGTACTTTATAATTTAGTTTGTATATACTTTATTGGTTTGAAATTAGGTTTGGCAGTTGACATAAATATTTCATTTATAATTTTGGTAAGTATGCATTTAACTTTAGAGCATCTCCAATGGTGTAATGTAGTTGTAATAAATTACACTTTATATCAATAAATTTAGAAATGTTAATCCTACAACGCACAATGTAATCACCAATTTAGTGGTGAGGTGGACATACTTAATGATACAATTTTGAGAAGAATGTGGTTTATCCACATTCTCTTTCACATCCTAGCCAACCAATTGAGCGATGAGAGAGAAATACTATTACCATTTTCAAAATATCTAATTATTTAATTTATTTTATTACTTATTTATATTATTTATATTTTTGCCAAGTGGACAACATTATGTTTAATCACATTGTGCATTGGAGATAATTTTTTATATTTAAAGCTTTGAACTTAATATTATCTTCTGTGGTTCACAATCCATCTAGATAATTGACATTTGTCAAAATTTATGTGATAACAATATTTATGCATTGAAGATGCTCTTATCTCATTTTTCTCTTAAACATAACGATCATAACGATCATGAATGTTGATGATATAATGTAAGAAGAGAAAATTAGAATTAAAAAAGTATTATTTATCTTTTAGTAATGTCTAAGTCAAAACCTAGTTAGCAAATGATGTGGCTACCTAGTGATAATTATCAACGAAAGCATATATTTGTGACAAATCAAATTACGAAGCATGCAAATCTGCCACTTAGGCTGACCATGTTCTGGAATCGTATATAGTACTACCTCCTAATTTTTTTAAATGTCATTATGGTTTTATCAACAATTAACTAAATAAATGACGTTTTGGATCTTTTGTACATATTTTTCCATTATTACCCTCATCTAGCTAATAAATACACTACGTCTTTTCATATTCACTCTTCATCTTTTTTCAAAACATCCATCTCTATCCTCATTGATGAGGGTTATTATTGGCAAAAAAAATTCTTAATTATTGTGCAACTTCTCAAAACGACACTTATTAAAAATAAGAGGGAGTATGAATTACAACCAATGTTGTCAAAACCGGACCGACCCGGCCGGTTCGACCGGGAACCGGCCATAGTTCCGGTCCGGTTAACATGTTTGAACCGCTGGGAGCAGGAACCGGCTACATACTGCTCAAACCGGTTCAGAACCGTTAAAACTGGCGAATCGGTACCAGTTCGGACGGCCCAGCGATTCTGAATTATGGAGATTGAAAAATGAAAATTGCGGATTTCACAGCCCGTAACTTGTTGGCAGATTGATAATTTGGTACAAGCCCAACCCTTATTTCACTATCTTCACTTTTTGCTTGATTGCACCTCCGCCAGCAACCTCTGTTTCTCTGCCGAGATTCATGTTCCTGCTATAAACCTCAATCAAGACGTGTTCCTATGACAAATTTGAGAGGCTGATGGATAAATTGCACTAAACCCCCCTGTGTTTAACGAAATATGCGCGTTTCCCCACTGTGATTTAAAAAATGCACCAGACCCCCTTGTGTTTAAGTAACCGATGCACGGTTCCCCCATTCCGTCCAAGTTAACCGCACGTGTATGACACATTCTCTAGCTGTGAGATTTGTTCAATTTTTTATTTTCAGAATTACTATTTTACATTTATACCCTCCTGAATTTTATTGCAAAAGTTAAAATTATATTTAGTGTGGGAAGGAAGAATGGAACTGGGTCTCAAGGATGGAAAACACCCAACACTACCACTGGGCTATAATAATGATTGTGTAATCTAATGAACATAATATATTTATAATATGATACAGAAAGGAATTAAATAGAATAAAAATAGAGTAAATAAAGTAAAATAAAGTATAATAGGTAAATTTAATATAAATTAAATAATTGATAATAATAATAACTTGCAAAAAATTAAACTAATATAAAAATAATGAAAAAAATAAGTGAAAATAAAGTGAGATAAAACTTGATATAGTAGCATGATTAAAATTAAATAAATTAATATTTTTAATTATTAAAATAAATTAATTATATAAATTTCAAATGAAAAAATAATATAAAAAATAAATTAAAAAATAAGTAAAATTAAAATAGACTAATTTAAATAAAATAAAAATAATAATTATATAAGATAATAAAATATAAAAATGATAAATAAATAAATAATAAACCAAATAACTTATTATGAAATAATAAATTAAAATAAATAAAACTCTTAAAATAATATAATAAAATAAAATAAAAAATTATTTATCAAATAATTTTACTATGACTTACTATTATATACAATATGAAAAAACTTAAATAAATTATAATTTTTTAGTAAATGATTTTAATTGTAAATAAATAATTTTAATTTCTAAATTTTATTTGGAAAATTTATTTTAATTTTATTTCATTGTCTTAAGTTAAACAAAATAAATAAATTTTGTTAACTAAGATAAAATGAATAATGCAACAAAATAATATAGAATAATATAAATTAAAAAATATTGTCCATATATAATAAACATTCTTATACTTAACACAAAACCTTGAGTCGTGTAGTGGTTGCTTGCTTGTCATGCTCTTAGATGGTCTCAGGTTTGAACCCTAGAGAGACAACACTTTTTTTGTAATCCAATTTCTCGCGATATATTCAATATATCGTGATAAATTCAATTTAACGCAAATATATATATATATATATATATATATATATATATTTCGAAGGGTATAACGGGGTGTTGTAAAAAAATTAATACCGTTAACAGGAAATTGAAAAAAGGGAACGTGTGCATCGGTTATTTAAACACAAGGGAATTGAAAAAAGGAAACGTGTGTATCGGTTATTTAAACACAAGGGGGTCTAGTGCATTTTCTAAAACACAATGGAAAAACGCGCACATTTCGTTAAACACATGAAGGTTTGGTGCAATTTACCCGAGGCTGACCGATGAAACATGCATATGAGGCGAGATTGATTGACAAAAGCCAGAGGCTGAGGAACAGTAATATGCCGCCCAATGTGAAGAAAGGAATTGAAGCTGATGCTTTTGATTTTGTTACCTAGGGCTCCTTAAGAGAAATATAAATTGGGCTTGCTGTTAATTCGGCTTGTTGTTAATGAAAAAATTGAGGTAATAAAGAATTATTCTATTAGTTATTTTTTTTTTCTAAATCATATACCTATGTGTGTTATATACTTTTATGTTTTTTATAGTTTTTTTATTCACTTATGTCTCTTATATTATTATATAAATATGTCACACGTATTTATAAATAGTTATAATGAATATTTCCTTTTGTAGTTATAATAATATTTTTATATATATCAGATATACATTTATATGCTTTAAATTATCTAAATAGTTCTTTACTGATATTTACATGTATATATAATTTATTAATAAAAGTACTACATAATATTTAAGCATTAAAAATTTAAATAATTGTCCAACCGATTCAATCATTGGTCCGACCAGTGAACCATTGAACCAGTAGCTTTACAGGTTCGATGACTGGTCCGGTTTTGACAACCTTGATTACAACATAATTCACCATGATGACTTCCACAAATCACAACCAATCTTTCTTGTATTTTTGTCCTCCCAAAATAAAATATGAACCCAGCACTACAAACTTTGTAGAATGCTCAAATGTAACTTATGTTTTTGTAGGATGCTCAAATGTAACTTACGTCAACAGCATAAAATAGGCATCTCCATAAATTAAGTTTGACTAAGTTTGACGATCATCATTCTAACTTCTCTCATAATCATAACTCAAGCAATGCTAGTATACTCTTGAACACTATGATCTCAAATCATATAACAAACAAACCCCACCTAGCAAATTAATCAATTTTAAAACGAAATTTCTCTGGTTAATAGAGCATTACCAGCAATACACATACACACATATATACAATTCACAGAAACAACAAAAGCTGTCATTTCCTTCTGCTATTTCCATTTACTGCAGAAAAGCTATCACCGATATAGTCTCAAGGTACTCTTTCAAGGTTTTCCATTAGAGACTAGAAGCAAATTTCCAATCATATGTAGAAGGAAACTCATGCATGTTTAGAATCACAAGATCAAGCAGTGGCATTGCTAAAAGGGATAAGCTGCTAAACACACAAATTCTGGGCAACACACAAATTGAATAGAAAGGAAGTACATTGACATGCTATTTCATATCAAAGAAGGCCAAGCTTCAGTTCCAAAAAACCAATTGAAGGTCGAAGTGAAGCTAGACGAATAGCAATATAGAATCAATAAACACATATTTTTTACAGTGATTAGGAGTAATCAACCAATATTCAAGAATCAAGTGTTTTAAGTGGCAGCAATTATCATTTGATGAGCTTAGTGCATTGGAAGAAAATATAAGTAAAACACCTATGAAACATACATCAAATATGAATGAAACTAAATTAAATTACCAAAATCAATCAATCAATATCATAACAGATGGCAGACAACTTCAGTAACACCAAAACAAATACTGACCATCAGAAAAACAAGAGAAAAAGCACAAAAATGCATTTTATAAGCAAACAACAGAACCCATTACAGAACAAGTACAAAAACTTAAAACTCAAACATTGACTGTAAAATTTCAGAATTCAGCAATGAACACAATGCAAAAACAAAACCACAATAAAGATTAACACATCCATCACCAGTAACAAAATTTCCCACAAACGAGAAATTTAAATAGTATCACAAGACATATTACTTCATCAGTACTAGCCATTATCCATTTTTCAAAATAACATCGACTGCTCATACTAAACCAAGAGAAACCAAAAGAAAAAACAATTAACCTCGACCATCTCAGTATCGCCGGCCGCCGCCACGGCCGTAGCCCATCTGCGGCGGGACGCTGATCGGACCCTGGTCCTCCTTGAGTACGACGCCCGGCAGGTCCTTCATCCCGAGCGACTCCAGAAGATCTATAGTCTCCTGGTCGACCTCGATGTGGTCGATCTTGATGGCGGACTCCTCCGGCACGAAATCCATGCGACGCTCGCGCTCCTCCTCCTGCAGCTTAAGCGAGATGCCGCGGACGGGTCCTTTCTGGATCCGTTTCATCAGGTGGGTCGAAAACCCGGCGATCTTGTTGCGGAGGCGCTTGGAGGGAATGATGGCTACCTCCTCCAAAATCTTCTTGTTGGTGTGGAAATCCAGGGTCATCTTCGAGTAGTAACGCTCGATGACCAGGCGAGAGGACTTCTTCACGGTCTTCGTGCGGACGCGGCCCATGTCCGGCGGTTGTTTTGGCTGACGACGGCGGAAATGACGGGTAGAGGGGGAAGGCTTCTGCTGCTAATAGCTAGGGTTTGATTGAAAGTGCAAATAGAGTGGTTTTGCCAATTTATATGCACGAATTTTGTCTCAGAGTATTATTAGGGTTTCAAAACAGCCCATTTTGTAATCCAAATATAAATGAAATGGACCAAATAGAAGGTTTCCTTTGGGCCCTCACTTAAACAGCCCATTGTACTTCCCGGCATTCGAATGGGTTTGGGGATCTAGATCAAACAAAAAAGATCTTTACGATGGGTCAAATAGAAGGTTTCATTTGGGCCCTCACTTAAATAATAGATTTCAGAATTCAACTCCTATAGGCCCAATTCAGTGAAATAACTGCAATTTGTTTAAAATAATTCCTTGTATATGTCAAAAGGTAATGAGGAATTTACCCTGCGCATGGTCTCTTCATCAATTCATTTGTGAATATACAAACAATTTTACCTTTTTTTTTTTAACTAAAACTTGTTTTTCTTTTTCCGATTGTCCAAAAATTTCAGTTTATGAATTAAATTGATTTCAACCCAAGATGATCCGCAAACCCTACGCCTACTCCCATCAACCACCACTAGGGTAAGAAAACTAAGCCAAACCTTCCAATTCGGTGCGGTTGAGTTTGATTTTTTTATTATACAAAAAATTAGTTCGGGTTCGGTGTGGTTCAGTTTTTTCAATATTGTGGTGAGGTGCGCTTATAATTTTTCATAAGTTCGCTTTTTTGTTTTGTCCGGTTCGGTGCGGGTTTGAACCGAACTGCACTAAAATGAATAAAATGTATAGAAAAATCGAGATAAAATAGAAAATCGAGTTGAACCGTGTATTTCGGTGCGATTCGATTAATGTAAAGAAATTTTATAGTTTTTTTCCTAAGTTACGGTAAGGTTCAGTTAATTTCTTTGTTTCTAGATTCGGTAATTCGGTTTTTGTGGTTCGGTGCAATTTTTCTTTGAACCTCACCGTTGTTCACCCCAAACCACCATAAATAAAGATTCAAACTTAACCCTTATTTCAGCCACAAGCTATCGATTGTTGGCCACAAATTTAGAGGTAAGATCTCAGCCACCTGCCCGACCGAATGCGAAGGAAAACACCTCTTGATCACTAACCCATAAAACAACCAGTATTAAGACCACTGGTTCCAAAACAAAGGTCGTTTGTGGATGATGGCCTTGCAAACATACGAGTTAACCTAGGATGTTTATCAAGACTACGAATGCATGTACTTGTACTCCGTCAATGTCGTCCATGATTGGAGGTGGTGACGCTTAGCGCATCGTTTACCGCCATTCGACCCACATGGAACTTCATTGTTCGTTGGAGTCGGGGGAAGATCTCCTCTCTAATGTAAAATGTGACGGAGATTGTGGGGAATATTGGTGACAGATATAAGAGACCCTTTCAAGAAGATGCGTATTTTGCTCGACACCTTTTACTCGGTTGTGAACGCCGTCATCGCCTACGATGTTGTTGCACGTTTGTTTCATGGCCGGAAGGTGATGAAGAATTTATCATTGCCCCTCGACGGTGTCATCCCCTCTGATTTCAACCACCAAACCCCTAACCATACCCAAATCAACACCAATGTTAACGATCTGCTCACGAATTCTGAGTTTTACACCCAAGACTAGAAAAATCACTCGCTAGAGGCTTACCACTAGCAGAATGAGCACCACCGTGTAGTCTTCCAGCGAACAGCTATAACCGCATTCTACTTCGGCGCGTCCCTTTTGCAACATCGATGTAAACATACATAATCAAGATGTTGCAACATTCATTTTATGTTGGTTCTATTTACTGGTATGTTATATATCTTTGTTTTGAACTATTTTTGTATGTTAATTGTTGATTATTGATGGTTTGATTATGGTATAACAACTTTTTTTTCTTAATTTTATTATATTTTATGTTCAGATTTTGGTATTGTTGATGATATTACAAGTTATTCTCCCTATTTTCTTAGTTATTTTTTCATGTAAAAAATATACCATTGTTTTCATAAATTTTTGGAATATGATTGAAATTTAGCGTTTATGTTTTCTTGAAATGAATTGTTTGCAGTCATTTTTATCATAGGCTAAATATGTTTTTAGATGTTTGATTTATTTATTGGAAGATTTATATGTTAAGTTGATGTTTATTAATATTTTATGTTTAGTATGTGTCAGATTTTTTATTTTTTTTTCCGCAAAGTCACATGATCTTACAATATAAACCTATAATAAACTAAACATAAATATGAAGCACAAAACGTTCGCAAAACCAGGTCGAGAAGGCGAGGAGGAAGATGGTGGAGTCATATTCTAGCCGGAGGAACGATCGGCTTCACTCGAAGTGTCGNATGAGGGAGAATTTTAGGGTTTTTGAGAGGAAAAATGTGGCTATTATGACTGATGATGAGGCTATGGTCAGTTATCTTAACTTTGCAGGTTTCACGAGTGCAAAATTGCAGACAACAGCCGTGGACATCTCTCACTTAGTTTCTCTTTTTGTTCAATGTAATTTTCTTTTTTGTGTTTAATCCCCTTCTAGATAGCTGCAACACTCTTGCTCTGGAGGCTGCTTGCACTGCTTCTAACCTTGTGTGGGTTGATAATTTCCCAAGTCGGATCTTTTTTTTTTCAAAACAAAATAAAATATATAATCAGATCTCAACCAAAGTACAAGGAGGTGTTCAACTGAACACAAGAACTTCCTTCTAGCACAGGCCGCCTGATAGGAAAGACACAGGAGGAAAGACATGTCTACTCCTCCTCTAAAGCCAACATGGCTAAGGAACAACACTGAAAAGATACTACATCATGCTTAAACACACAAAAGTTAAGACACCTAACCAAGTCCATAATATCTTCAATAACAATTTTAGATCCCCCAACAAAGTCAGACAGCCTCTTTGAGTCACTCAAAATGTCCACAAGTTTGTTAGAGTTGATCAAGCATCTTACCTCTGTCCAACCCTGCTACAATGCCAACTCCAAAGCCCACCTTACTCCCAACAACTCAGCTTCCACCTGGTTTTCTGCCCAAGCCCATGTCTGCTTCCCTTAAAAAACATAATCTTCATTGATATTCACTATTAGGCCAACTCCTACCTTAATTACCAACCAAAGACGGTAGAGCACTGAATTGTATTTCTACAATTCCAACTCTCTTGAAAAAGTCTTCTTCTTGGTAAGAATATGAGTTGCTAATAGGCTTTTGACCAGAGGTCTTATCAACTTTCAACTCCTCGAACTCAATCCAATCCTTTCTAGTTCCTGCTGATATTTCCTCCACCAGAAACTCTTCTTTGTTAAAGATGACTCTATTACGCTCTTTCCAAATCCTCCATAAAAGACACGCTGATAAGGAGAGTCTATCTTTAATAAGAGTGGCTTTCCTGTTCTGACAAACATTTTCCCACCACAACCTCAAATTGAAATATGCTTGTTGAAAATCTGCCAAATCAAGCCCCATCAATTTCCAGCACCTCCTGCCTTTGCAGCGTTTCACAAAAAGGTTATTAATATCTTCTGGTTCCTCCCCACATATTGAACAAATGGTGTCTGTGGGTCCTCCTTTTCTAAGCAATTGAACTTTAGTGCTTAGGAACCTATTGAGGAGCCTCCACATGAAGTTTTTAATTTTAGGTTGGATGTTTAGCTTCCATGTGAAGGTTCACATTCGTTTCAACTGAGGTGAGAAATCACTGGTACCTGCAATTTGAGAATGTATTCCAAAGGCAAGAGTTGAGTACTTCTCAGAGGAAGATTTGACAGAAAATTTTCCTTTATCATTGAAAACCCATACTAATCTATTCTTCCTTCTAACCACACTCAAATAAAATTTAAGAATCTCTGAGGCTCCAAGAGGGGGAAAAGTTTGTTTACTCAGCTCTGTATCCCACACTCTTCTATTCCCCAGCATCAACTCATTCGCATTAACAAGTTTGGCTTTATCTCTCTCAAAAAAGCAGGAGGGTCTAAAGCCTAACAGATTTGGAACACGAGGAGATATCCATATTGACACCTGTGCTCCATCACCAATTAAAAACCCAACTCATCCATATTTTTTTAGTTCCATATGTTCGGGAGTATGGTTGTAAACGAATCAAATCAAAGCGAATACTCAGAGATTCGATTCGGATTTGTTAAAATATTCGAAGATTCGAATTCGTATTCGATTCGTTAACGAACTCATTTTTTTATTTGTATTCGATTCGTTTAGAATATTCGAACATATTCGATTAGATTCAAAATTCGTTTTCAAAAAAAATTATAATTAAAAAATAATAATTACAAAAAATAATTTTTATTTTTAATATATTTTTAGAAAAATTTGTTAATTTATGATGATTTTACTTTTTATGTCATAAAATTAGTAGGAATATAACAATATATATATTATAAACAAAATGTATACTATATATAATTTATAAAATTTATATAATTATTGTTAACGAATCGAATATTCGAATTTCGAATCGAATATCTACAAATTCGAATTCGGATTCGGATTCGTTTAACTTTCGAATATAAAACATTATTCGTATTCGAATTCGAATTCGAATATTTCGAATTCGAATCACGAATATCGAATTCGAATATCGAATCGAATAAAAAAAATTTGATTTGTTTACAAGCCTATTCAGGAGTGTTGGAATAGTTGGGTTTTTCTTATGATAAGTGGATTATCACATTGTATTGACTTTGTATTCTTCTTTCTCTTTGAGATAGTAGAATCTATCANTAAATTTTCCAATCAACATATTGTTGGCCATCAATTATATTTGCAGAGAAAAATAGATAAAATTTTTCAACCAATTCAGTTTGAGCATTGATAAACCATACTTACATGATAAGTGGGCCATGACTCCCACTAAAATCACGTGTCAATCTGAATTCATACCAATTATTCCCATGTTGTAAATACAGATTGCACAAAAGACATATCAGAGGCGCAATAAACTCTCAATTCAAAGCAAACGAAAGAAGAAACAATGCTATAAATTAAATTTTTCCCATACATTAAACAATACAGATTACCCCAAAATTTCGTAAAGGATATGCTCGAGTATTAATACAGAAAAATTATTTATTCGATCTCATAGCACAAGTAAACATAATCATAAATTTTTAATAAATAATTTGATATATACGAAAATCTATACTTATATGAAAAATCATCATATTTACTATAAATAGTAGGCAGAAAAGTCAAAGGTAATTAATGCATTCTATTTCCATCATTTTTTTCAATTGTATTATTATCTTATCTATATCTATATATATATATAGAGGTTGTTGGAAAAATACATTAATAGAAAGTTTGACCAAATAATATAATGTTTGACTTACTATTAATGGAAAGATCGAAAAATTACATGTAAATCTTTAGAAACAAAATCTGAATCCTATTTTTTCGGTAACAAATTTGGATATTCTTATGGCAAAATTTGAATCCCATTTTTTTCGTATCATATTTTATTTTTGTACCAAAATTTAAATCATATCTTTTTTGGTAACAAATTTAGAGATTCTTATGCAAAAAATGTGTCAATTATTTATGAAAACAATTCTAAATACAAATCAATTTAAAAACCGTGCAAATTGGATACAAATTTACGAAACAAATAGTTGTATAATTTCTAACCAATTCTTCCAATCTTAATGAATAATTTTTTCTTTCAAAAAAAGTGTGTAAATTGGTTAAAACCACGTGCAATTTTTATTTTAAAATAAGACTAATATTTGGACGGGATGTACATTCAAAATTGTACCCACATTTTTTGGTAACAAAAGCGGTTCATATTTTAAAATAATTAATTGCACACCATATTTAGAAAGTTTTAGATATTTTAAATCATAAAATATGGTAGCATTAAATGCCCCTAAAATTATGGGTTTTGTTGAATTCATTTTTGAGAATTTTGACAGATATTAAAGTGAATATGAAATTCAAAATCTCTTCTCATTTTATTTTTAATAAAATCTGCACCCAAATTTATGTGTGGTTTTGAAGTGAAAATTTGAAATTCAAAATCTCTTCTCATTTTAGTTACAAGAGAATCGGACTGCATTCAACAGTTGGACCAATTTAAAAATTATTTCCTTAAATGAAGGAATTTATAGATAATTGTTATCTCTACTCAATCACATGATTATTTTCAATATAAAAAGAGACAGATTACAAATTAGTGAATCATATATTACCTAATTCAATATCTTAACATTAAGGAATAAATCCATAGTATTATGTAAATCCGTATCTCATATTATTATATCATTAAGAATATATTATTGTTATATTATCAAATCTTTTAAAGATATTAAATCCATATTGTAAAAAAAATAATTCATATAATTTTATAACAATTCTACTACACTATTTAACATATTCATTTTCATTATACAATAAAATAATAATTAAATATTATATACTGAACAACAATAAGTAAAATTGTTACTTTCTCTTATATCAAGGGATAAATTTATATGCTAAAATTAAATTTTTATTAGTATAAATATTTTAGTGAGATAATATATTAATTACAAGCTAGCCTTAACATGCTCATATTTAATGTTCTTGCTAAAAAAAACAATGCTGGTTAAAAGATGTGGAAAAAAACTTATAATAACCCTATTGTTTTTTAGATTTAACGTTAATTAAAAGAGGTAAAAAATATATAATAACTCTATTATTTTTTAAACATAAACGGATAAGGGTGTGAAAATAACTCATTTAATATCTTTGTCCCGTGCATCGCATGGGGTATGTACTAGTTGCTAAAAAACGGGTTTGCATTAATTCATCCTTAATTGATGTGTTTTGTAATAAAATCAGACATATAGACTTCAAGTAAAAATATATCTCATTTCAAATTTAAATTTAAATATTAAAATTTCTTATCATTTTGTTACATTAAAATCCTGAATGAATTGTTTGGCATAAAATCGGACAAAATAATAATTGCATAGAATTCAAGTAAAAACATGTCTCATTTAAAATTTAAATTTTAAAATTCCTTATCATTTTGTTACATTTCCGAATGATTTGTTTCTCATAACATTGGACGGAATTAATAATTGCATAGAATCCAATTATGATTTCAAATTTATATCAAGATGTTTAGGGGGTGATTGGATATTAATTCAACTAGTAAAAAACTGGTTATTTTTTAACTATAGTTAAATTTGAAAAAATGTGGTATGGTTAGTTGTTAGTGGATATATTAAAATAATATTTAAAATATATTAATTAAAGTTGATTTGATGTAAAAGAAGGAGAAAATGATTGGAAGTGATAGTTAGTTAAAATTATGTGAGTAGATGAATAGTGAATTAGAGTTGATGTGATGTATAAGAATGATTGGTTGATATTATTTAATTATATTAATAATATTAGAAATAGTGGAATTGAGTTAAAGTTGAGTTAAATTTGAGTTTTGATTTGTTTTTTTACTGTACAAATTGTATACAATCGCCCCCTTAATAATTGCATAGAATTTCAAAGATGTTTATTTATTATAAAAAATTAAATTCTAAAAATCATTTGTGTATATTTTATAAAATGTTTGTATAAAATGTTTTACTTTAAATTTATTTATATAACTTAAATTAATTACATTAATAAATAATGAACATACATTAAATATTTTAATTACATAAAACAAAAAGAAGAGAAAACTACATCTATAACTTGTGTAAATAATAATAATGACATTATATTGCAATAAATTTTATAATAAAATAATATGAGCATTATACGAGGAACAAGATTACGTAAAATTGTTATTTTTCTTATATCAAGGAATAAATATATATAATGAAATCAAATTTATATTATTATAAACATGTGAGCGAGATAATATATTAGATAATTTACGGGCTACCGCTACCAGACTCAGGTTTAATGTTTCGACAAAAAAAATGACGTTGATGAAAAGATGTAAAAAAATAGATGATCAAACTCTATTATTTTTTAGGCCTGAACGGACAAGCCCTATGGTCCACTCATTTAATATCTCCCGTGAATCGCACGAGCTAGTTAACGAACAAGCTATGTGAAAATAACTCATTTAATACTTATGTCTCGTGCATCGCACGCGCTACGTACTAGTACTTATTTAGTGCTGAGTTTGCTGACAATACTAAATCACCATTTGAAAAAGAAATACAGAAAAACTCAATCCCAATCAACTTATATTTCCCAATTACCAGTACTAATTAAATCACGCATAATTCATTCACTCAACAACATCGGTCACGAGGACGGCGGCGACCCAAACACGCTCTCAATCGCCCGGCTATAGCTCCCATTAGTAATACTATACCCTCCGTCCACCACCAAGTTCACCCCGCTCACGAACCTCGCCCCATCCCCAGCCAAATACAGCGCAGCCTCCGCCACGTCCTCCGCAGTCGGCACAACTCCCTTCAACGTTGCCGACGCCCCTATAATCCCATCCACAACCCCACTCCCCACCCCCATCGCCCCCGTCAGCAGCGGCGTGGCCACCGCGCACGGGGATATGCAGTTGGCCCGCACCCCATACCTCCCGAGCTCCACGCACGCGCTCCTCATCAGCCCCACCACCGCGTGCTTCGACGCCTCGTACGCGTGCGGCGACTCCCCCGCCGTCACCGACGCCACGCTCGACGTGTACAGCACCACGCCCTTCCGCGCGGGGACCATCACCCGAGCCGCGTGCTTCGTCCCAAGGAACGCCCCGTAAGCGTTGGCCTCCATCACGCGCCGGAAGTTCTCCCCGTCGGCCTCCGAGATGGCGAAGTCGAGCTTCCCGGGGATGCCGGCGTTGTTGAACATCACGTCGAGGGCGCCGTGGGCCGAGACGGCGAGGTCGACGGCCGTGCGCACGTCCGACTCATTAGTGACGTCGCAGTGGACGTAAGAGGCCCGGCCCGAAAGCTCGCGGCAGAGGGAAAGGCCCTTGTCGTCTTGGATGTCGGCGATGACGACGCGAGCGCCGTGGCGGGCGAAGAGTCGGGCGGTGCTCTCGCCGAAACCACTGGCGCCCCCGGTTATGAGGGCCACCTTGCCGTCCAATCTGTATTAAGAAATTAATATAATGTGATTGATGGAGTAATTATAATGTATTGAATTGAATGAAATAGAGGTTGACCTTCTAGCAAGAGGGGGAAGTAGTTCATCATCGGGTGAGCCGTTCATATNTTGGGGAAAGGAATTACGAGAATTAATTTTTAGATTTCATATTTTTGTCCGAGTCGAGAAAAGAATGTATTTATAGTGAGCAATGGGGTTACTCGTTTATTGGACTGCATTCAATTTTTCGTTTGGCCAACGAACAAAGAAGCGTTTTTGGAGCTGTTCCTTGGATAATTTCCACCGACTTTTAATAAAGTGCTGCGATTGATATATCTATTATTTGACTGGCGAATACATTAATTTTTAGGATAGAATCAAAACTAGTATTTGACTTTGTGCATTTGCACATATGTAAATAATATTTCAAACATATAGTATTATAAGTTATATTTATGTATATAATATTAAAATTATAAATTATATAATAGTATTGTATTTTAAAAGATCATTGGTTAAAATAAATAGTACAAACGATTGGATTATATACGAATCACTACATTGATGGCATAAAATGCAATAAATATATACTTTTTATAATTTTGAGTGATCATAACCAATTAATTAGCTGAAAAATATTACATTTATTATAACAATTGTTTATGTGATTTTAAGAAATTTTACTATAACATAAAAAAATTAGTTTATTAATAAACAACATCTTCATCATATAAAAAAATATTGATTTTAGTGTAAAATATAATTTTATGTAACTTTCATATATTATTTAGTATAAAATATAATTACTAATTTTAATATTAACTATTATATTATTCAATAAAAAATATAATTATTCATCAATTAACATAAAATATAATGATTTTTGTCTTAATTAACCCAAAAAATGTAATGAAATATTTTCTTATTAATGAGATTGGGTGTATTAATGTCACATAAATAAAATTTATTAGGTTCTATTTATTAGGTTTTATTAATGATTTGCCACATAGGTAAAATTTATTAGGTAAAATTTATTGCTTAGCTAGCAATTATATATATATAGATTTAAACTCATAGTTAAAGGAAAAACTACAGTCCTGATACAGAATTATTCCGTCGGGTTTTTAACCGTAGATACACATGTAAATCAGTGTAAGATAGATAATCTAAATATTCGTCTAAAACCTAAATATGTTCCAATTTAATTGTTGAATGCACGGGAATCTAGGAACTGAAGTGTTCAGTTCTTACAATATGATTTAAAACTGAAAATAAAATACAACTTAAGAGCGGAAAGATTAAATGTGAGGCGAGTAAATTCTTTCCGAAAGACAAATACACATCGTATATTACTAACTGGTCTACGCGTCTTGTCCCCAAAGATACAACGATTATTAATCCAAAATTCTGACAAACCAGATTTCAAAGCTCTGTCAAACATGAACAGAACTGAGCAATGTCTATGATATGATGCGTGAGGCTTTCAGTAGAGAGTGAATTGCAAATATATATCTTGTCTCTCCTCTACAACCCAAGTGGGAAATGACCTCTGGTCTTTAACAGCTTGTAACAACCCAAACAATAACAACCCAACCAATAGCAACTCACTGGTGATTGTTGTAAATGAGCAATTTTTTATGTGTTAACCAACCTTAACTACAAGTACCAAGTACCAGGCCCAGGCTAGGCCCGTACCCGAGCCGAGTCGACCCGACCGGCGGACGGGTGCTAGAGCGTGTGGCTAAAGTCATCACCAACACTTGGTGCATAACTTTGTTGTTGTTGTGACCTTTCCAACTCTCTTTATTATAATAAATTTATGATACCAAAGAGAGATTTCGCTTAAGAGTCCAATGTGTGATATTATAATTCAGACCGATTTCCAGCCGTTTGGAATGCATACGGCACAGTCTTCAAAACTCACATAAATTTGTCAAAAAATACTATCATTCTACTGCCCCCTATAAACTCAGAATCCATAACTCCAATTGCTATCAACATTTTAAATTCGAATTTTATTTTATCGAAAATCTTGATTTTATTCGAAATTCATATACTTATTTAATATCATAAAAAATATACACTTTAATATTAAATAAAATTAAACACCCTTGTAAATAAAAGAAAAATATTCTCTTGTAAGGAAAATTCCAACTATATTTTTCTATTTTTACTATATTTGGAAGTTTTTTTGAAGTAATTTATATTTTTCTATTTTTTTTATATTTGGAAGTTTTTTTGAAGTAATTTGAATTGTGCCGCTTGCAACATATAATTTATTTTTTTTATTTTTTTTGTAATTTAAATTATTTAAGCTAATTACACAGAATCATAAAGATTCGAATATTTACACAGAAACCACTAAAGATTGTTAAGAATGTTTCAGAAAAATTCTTAAGTTCATATTTAAAATTTATACATCGTTCCCCCCTCTGTACCAAAAAAAAAACAAAAAATGTATACATCGTTATGTATGTATCTTATCATTAATTAATTATCAGAAACTAATTTCAATAATACCTCATTCAAAATCCACATAAATATGTAAGAATAATTCTATCATTCTTATTTACGTTATTTTTTAAATATAAATTTCATCATATCAAGAATCCTTATTTTATTGGATTTTATTCGATATTAAATGTCATTGAAAAATACCATTTCAGCTCAAATAAAAATAAATATACTTTTAAACATTTCATTCTATTATATAATAAAATGAATGTCTTTTTTATTTTATTTTACTTAATGTAGGTAGACACTCACTTCAAGAATACCATAGAACAATAGAGATGTTTTTTAAAAAAAATTCAAGAATAGTTTAGAAAATTTTAAGTGATTTTTCACAATTAACATAGAATGTTTTGGTAGTTTTTACACATGATATATAATATATTATATATTTTTAATACTTTCGATTGACATGTTTTATATGTTTTTACATAAAAATAATTTTCAATTAGCTTCAATTAATTAAAAATGGTTAGCATTTGTTAATTTTTTTAAAAACATAATAATATATGGTGAATTGTACAACATGTTAATTTTCTATTTTTAATTTATAAATATTATTTTAATATTATTTATACGTGCATGGAGGATCTGAAAAAGAGGGGCGCATTACTTTTAATAGAAGTCTAACCTAGAATATTTACTCAACCAATCGGTGAATTAAACTGTAAGAATTTAGATTTTGGTCCAACTCATTTTCAAAAAAAGAAATTAATCTTTTTGTCTCATTAGTTATCTTAGATAAAACCTAAAATAAGCCAAAAACCCGTTTCAAAGTCAATATAATTTAAATACACAATCTCAAACAATCATCAACATATTTGTTTGTAATTATAAGATTCAACAAAACTTGAACCTGTGAAATGATTTTGATGATTGCTAAGAACTTTATTAAGCTTATACTAGTACGGTACACGTGCGATGCACGGGAGCATTTATTACTTATTTATTTTTAAAATGTATTTTTGTATTTAAATTGTCTCATGTCATTAAAAATTTCATGAAAATGATTTATATGTTATTAAACACTTCCTTATGTACAATATTATTAATTTGATTCTTTGGCACGTAAAGTACTACATATGTGTTCGAATTTCTCCAAAATAGCATATTATTAGTTATTAGTTAACAAATTTAAAAAAAAAATAAAGAATCTTATTTATTAAACAAAATTAGAGTAGAAAAAAAGTAGAGTTTTTTAGGGATTTTCACCCATTATTTATTTTAAATCTAATTCTATATTTCAATTAAGAAAAATTGAAAAGAATCATTAGTTACTCCTGGAAATGAAACTGATTTTCCTACCAATAAACTGATTTTTTTTATCAAACAAATTGATCCGAATTTTTTTTAAACCAAATAAGTAAATCATCAATTTTTCTTAAAAATGCAAACGAATTTTCCTAACATTGCACCGATTTTTGGACCAAACAAATTGAATTGAAAATCATTCTAATTAAAAATTGAAATAAATTGTTAATGTTTATGCAACTGTCTCTTTCCTAAAGAAAATGATATGACTTTAACCAAAAAAAAAATGATATGAACTTACCAAAATCTCGGTAAAAGATGGTTAAGAAAAAATATAAGAATCCAAGAAAATCGATGCATTTAAATTTTAAAAAGTTGCACACAATTTTTCCTAAATAATTGGATAAAGTGACTTTAAATATCAATGATGAACTGTTTTTTGTTACCAAAAAATGTGGACACAATTTTGAATATACATTCCCTCCAAATATCAGTTTTATTTTAAAATAAAAATTTCACGTGGCTTTATCTAATTTACACAATTTTTTTGAAAGAAAAAATTATTCAATAAGATTGTGATGAAGAATTATACAACTATTTGCTTCCTAAATCTGTATCCAATTTGCACAGTTTTTAAATTAATTTGTATTTAGAATCTCCAAATTTGTTACCAAAGAAGATATGATTTAAATTTAAGTAAGAAAAATAAAATATAAAACGAAAAAATGGGATTCAAATTTTGACATAAGAATCCCCAAATTTGTTACCAAAAAAATAAGATTTAGATTTTATATTAATATATCAATAACGTAATGCTTCTTTATTATAGTCAGATATCCGAACAATTAAGATAGTGGATTGATATATTAATATTAATATTTCATTTTAAATTATTCATAAATATTCTTATATTATTGCATACGTTTATTTATATTGAATAATGAATAATAATGGAATATATATTTTTAAGTATATTTTATTGGCGTCAAAAGATGGTTAAGAAAAAATATAATAATCCAAAAAAATCGATGCATTTAAATTTTGAAAAGTTGCACACAATTTTTCCTAAATAATTGGATAAGATGACTTTAAATATCAATGAATGAACTTCTTTTGTTACCAAACAATGTTGACACAATTTTGAATCTACATCCCGTCCAAATATCAGTTTTATTTTAAAATAAAAATTGCACGTGGCTTTATCCAATTTACACAATTTTTTTGAAAGAAAAAATTATTCAATAAGATTGGAAGAATTGATGAAGAATTATACAACTATTAGCTTCCTAAATTTGTATCCAATTTGCACGGATTTTAAATTAATTTGTATTTAGAATTATTTTCATAAATAATTGACACATTTGTTGCATAAGAATCTCCAAATTTGTTACCAAAAAAAATATGATTTAAATTTTGATAAAAAAATAAAATATGAAACGATTCAAATTTTTCCATAAGAATCTCCAAATTTGTTACCAAAAAAATAGGATTTAGATTTTGTTACTAAAGATTCACATGTGTTTTTTTGAATTTTTCATTAATAGTAAGTCAAACATTATATTTATTTGGTCAAACTTTCTTTTAATGTATTTTTTCAACAACCTCTTTATATAGATATAGATATAGATAAGAGGAATAAATTTTTAGTGACTATAGGTAAAGGAAAATTAAAGTTTAAAAATAGTGTCTTCTGATCATACTGATATTTCAAGCTTAACCCAAGGGCAAAATGGAGAATAAAATACAAATATGTAAGAACCGGGAGTAAAATGGGTGCGGTCTCACGTGAAGCGCATCATAAGAGGGAAAACCAGATAAAGCTTAAGCGAGTTTTCATCCCAAAATCAATTGGTGAAAGAAAGAGTAGCCACTAAGCTTATAAATTGGATTTATTTTCCCTGTATAAACATTGTTGAACAACTCACAAATGATATTCCAGAAAATAAAGTTCTTAGTTGTGGTTCAGAAATCAGAAGCCATGCATGTTTTTTTTTTTAATTGAAAAACCTGTTCATCAGAATATCACTGAAAAACGACTGTGTGAGCGACGAACAAATTAAACAAGCCTCAATTGAGTTCTATTACTCCACTTAATAAATTACGAAAAATAACAACAATATCACTACAAACACAATCATAATACCGTATATATAAAGTCGAAGATAATAAACACCATTATGGCATGATTGGTAGGAAGGAATGACATGAGAATGGAATGATCATTCTCTTACTCATACTTATCCAATGATTGGTATATTTTTTGGGAAGGAATGACCATTCCAATGGGAATGGCAAAATCCATCTTCATGGAATTAGCTATTCCATAGTAAATGGAAGGTTTTCTCATTCTCATGTGTGTAGGATTTTTTAAAAAATAAAATTAACAAATAATAATAAAAAGAAAATATATAATATATATTATAAATCATGATTAAAATATATTAAATAAAATTATTTTTTTTAAAAAAAATTCAAATAAAAAATTGAAAACTTACTTTTATTTATTTTTTAATTAGATATATTAAATACTTATATAAAAATAAAACTAAAAAAAGTATTTATATATAATTTAAAAATATATTATTTTATTTTTATATATTATTAAAAATATATTATTTTATTTTTAGATATTATTCAAAATATATTATTAAAAATATATTATTTTATTTTTATTTATTATAAAAAAAGCATTTATATATAATTTATTAAAAGTATATTATTTTAGTAAAAAAAGCTTTTATTTATTTTTATAATAAAAATGATAGTGTCATTCCATTCCAGTCCTATGCATTCTGCATACTAAACGCATCAATGACAGAACATGTTTCATTCCATTCCTACGAAATTCCATTCCACCATACCAACGGGTTTAAATTATACACTGGAGTTAAAAGAATTAAATGTGATATTAATTAATCGGGCAGATACAACTAACAACCAAAATTGGGTCATCAATTATTTATTTATTCTTATGAATAATGGGCGGATAGCAACTTGCCCATGTGTATTTTGGGTTGACAACATCCATAAGGCCCCAACTCGATTCTGCTGCGGGGGACAAACCAATATGATAGATTTAATATTTGAATAATCTTGATATGGCAATTTAGTTGATGATAAGTGGTATATAATTGGCTATTCATTTGTTAGAAGCTCATAGGATCAATGTTTTCAATATTGATATAACATAGGTGTTAAGTTCAAGGGGAAGCCATTGAAGAGAACTTGATGAATTAAATTATCATGTGATGAAGTTATACAGACTTTACACACAAGGGGAAGCTGCAGCTTAACTAATTAACCATGCAACTAACTATTAGGTAATCACTGTAGCTAACTAACCACATGCTAGCTAACTAACCACTGCAGCCACCTTTTCCCTCACAAAATGAACACCGATATTTATGTTCTTTTGCAGGCATGCTGCACTGGATTGGAGGCAAGGGCTGCAACACTAACATTATCACACCATAAGACATAAAGAGGGTCAAAGAAAATTCCATGTTCATGAAACAAGGACTGCATCCATAAAAGGTCAGTGGGGGCATTTGCAAGACTCCTATATTCTGACTCAGCACTACTCCTGGAAACAACTTGCTGAGGCAAGAAGATTTGGACCCAAGAAAATGAAATGACCTCCAGTGGACCATCTATCATCCACACAATCGGCATAGTCAGCATTTATATAAGCCTCAAGAGCAAACCGTTGCAGAGGTTGGAAGGTAAGACCAACATTGATAGTGAATCCCTTAATGTACCTCAATAAGTGTTTACATGAGATCTAGGAGATTGAAGAAACTAACTCAACTTATTGACAACAAAGGAAATATCAGGCCTTGACATAGTGCGATATTTGAGCGCCCAAACTATGGCCTTGTTTGGCGATCAGCGGATAGCGGATAACGGATAGCGGATTATATTAGTTGATTTGACTAGCGGATTGCATTAACAGTTTTTAAATAAGTGTTTGGTAAATAGCTAAAAGCTTATAGCTGTTTGACATTGCAAAATGACCAATAAAGACTTTTTATTATTTAGGGTGTATTCTTTAATAATAATATATTAAAACATTTAGAGCATGAATTTTTGGTTTTGTTTAGATTTTTTGATTTGGTTTGGTTAAATTTGAAAAAGGTAGTATAATTAGGTGTTAGTGGGTATATTAAAATATTATTTAAATTAAAATAATTAAAATTGATTTGATGTAAAAGTAGGAGAGAGAAATTTGAAGTGATAGTTAGTTAAAATAATGTGAGTGGATGAATAGCGAATTAAGGTTGATGTGGTGTGTATGAATGATTGATTGATATTATTTAATTATATTGATAATTTTGATGATAGTGGGGTTGAGTTAAAGTTGAGTTAAAAAAAATGGTTGAGTTAAAATGTTGGAATTTTTTTGAAAATTCTTGTAAACAAACATGCTTAATATTCTTTTAGTTGGTGATATAAATATATTTTTTTTTTTTTAAATTTACCAACACTTGATGAAGAAGTTATGAATTTTACATTTTTCTAGATAAATTAACCATATGGATGACATATTATTATTCATTAGCACCATAAACCAATGTAAATTGTAAAATAAATAAGACAAATTAAAAAGTTCAAAGTATATGATTTCACTTGTAAATCCTCTATCCTCAAAAAGTCGCTCTAATAAGCTTTTTCTGAATTAGAGTTTTAGACCAAAAAAGCTTATCAAATAAGCTATTTACCAAACAAGCTCAATAGCGGATTTGACGGGTCAAACCTCTCAATTAAGTCCAATCCGTTAATTTATCTTCAATCCGCTATCCACCAAACGGGGCCAATACTCCTGTACAAGGTAGGTTGAAAATAAGCTCATTGTCTTTAGATGCAATTTATGAGCTGGACAAATGGGAGTAGATACTGGCTTACAATTGACCATGTTAGTCTTGAATAGTAATTCAAAGCATACTTGGACTGATTCAAGACAAATCCAGTAGTAGATTTAAGAGCCTCAAAACCAAGATAGTGGTTAACTTCTCCCATAGTCTTGAGAGCAAATTGATGACCAAGAGTGGTGATGAGTTGTTGTACTGAAGAAGAATTGTGACCTATGATGAGAATATATCATCCACATAAATCAATACTAGTAGCAACTCACTATGAAGACTCTTAAAAACAGTGAAGAACCAGAGACACACTCCTTCAAGTGTAGGGGTAGAAGAAAGCCCTTGACCTTAGTAAACCAAGCTTGAGGAGCTTTTTTAAGACCATAGAAAGACTTGGTAAGTTTACAAACTGCAGTGGGATTATCTTTGAAAATTAGATAAACCTCAAGTACTTGACTGCAGTTTTAGATGTTGTAAATATATTTCAATTTAGTCAATGGCCCAAATTTATAATTTATAAAAAAAATATATAAAAATATTATTGTATATATGTTTTTATACACATATATTATGTATTTAAACCAAAAATAATATAAGGATATTAAATAAAATTAAAATACAATACTAAATATAATTTTATTCTATAAATAATAAATTACTTCGATTATTTAAATTACACATTATAATATTAATGACCAACATATTGCACATTATCGATTTTGGTATTTTATATATTACGTCTTTTCAACCAAAAAAAATTATAAAGTATAAAATATAAATATTTCATATATTTTTACAATATAAATAATACATTATTTTGATTATTTAGGTAAATTCAATTAACATATCAAAATAAACCGATTATTTCAGTATTATATTGCTTTAGGAAAAATCATAAAAAAATAACTGTAATGTGAGTGCACTTTTGTGTTAGAAGGATTACACAACAATAGTTGTCATATTGCACTATAGCGACAGAAACCGACCAAACTAAACGCTTTAGTTCAAATTTTATATTTATGTTCGATTATCTGTGTTTATTTTTAAAAATTCGGTTATTTGGTTTCGTACTAAACCGACCAAACTATATAAAAAATATTACTTATTTGCATTTTTTTTTATAACATAGCAAAAAAAAATATTAAGATACTAATGAATATTTTTTTATAATATAATTTATATTTTATTTCAGTTATTTTGGTTAATTCGGTTACCCGATCGAATAAAACAAGTAATCATGTTCAATATTGATTTGAGGAAATTCCATTACAAGACTCAATTTTTTTGTAATTGTATCAATTTAAAGCCTGAATTTTATTCTTTCTCAATATAAAGCTTACATTTGAGATTATTCTCAATTTAAGGTCTACTTTTTTAGCTAACTTTTTAATAAATTTTATAAAACTCACCAATCACCATATGTATCAGATTTGTATAAATTACAAGACTAAATGTGTTTAAACTGTATAACCACTTATAAGCTTGATGCACAAATGTCAGATTTGTCAGGCTTTAGGCATAAAGAAAATACCACTCACTGATCCATGTTGAACTTAAGTTCGTTTATGCATATTGAGAGAAAAAACATTGTGAGGTGAGATTAGCACTTGCAATATTCTTGTGATACTCTTCAAAATCACTTCCATGCTACTTCTCTATTTTCCCAGACCTGTGGAAACTTCTTTGAAAAACAGTCACAGCTTCTTCATCTTTTTNAAAAAAACCTGCTGATGCTTTCCTTCTTGGTAAAAACATTCGGCTTCATCTCATCTAAAACTTGTAGCCGACTTCCTCTCTCTTTTTCTTAAGACCTGCTGCAACTCGCAGCTTTTCGTCTCTTTGAAGACTCGCGACAGCTATTTGTCTAAACTTTCTGTGTAGACTAGAAACCCACCAGCTGCTCTCTTTTGGTTTTCTTTTAAAACACCTTTGCTGGGCCAATTACCAGTTGTAGCCCAATTAATTCTTTTAGCCTTTTATCATCTTGGGCCATTTAATAAGTTAAGCCCAATGCTTTATGCCTTGCACCTGGGCCCATAAGTTAGGCCCTATTCATGTACCTGTAAATCCAAGCTAAGTACAACCCGCAGAGCCCCATTGAATTATTAGAACACTGCCTGACCTGAAGACCTCAGGTTAACTCTTCTGCCGCCGACGTTTTTGGCCATCATCGTCCAGATTTTAGCTACCACGCGAACTCTTTGACTATTCTTTTCGGTCGCTTTTTTTTACTATTTTCTTTTTATTTCGAGCCCTCTCCCGCCCGCGACCGTCACAACCATCACGACACAACTCCCGCAGCCTCCGGCTGTTAGCCACAACGACCCGGCCGGCACCACATACCACCACATTTTCTTGTCTTCACTGTTTTCTTCTCTTTTTCTTTATCACAAGGTTGCCCCACTACCAAACTAACAGCAATCCACGTTTCGACCACCGCATCGCAACCACCATATTGTTTCTTTTCGAAATATATTGGGATTGGACCCACAGACGGTGCCGCTTTGATGCGCCAAAAGATAACTCACCCAATCGAACCTCCTCGTCTCGATCACCTTCGTATCGACCTGCAAAGCCCCCGCGTAAAATGCTCAAGTCAGAAAATTGATGATTTTTTTATCGTGTATATTTGAGTAATCTTAAGGGCTTACGGTAGAAATAAAACCTCGATCCCTTATATATAAAGAGATTAATGACTTACTCTCCCAAGACAAGGAGTTTCCTTCTTATCCAAAGATTATGATCCTTCTTAGTAAATGTGTAGATATGAACCAACTTACTACAATCTCTTTTATAAATCTCTCTTAACTCTTTTATAGATATTTAACCAATACCATAGATCTTTTAGTACGCATAAGTGGGCTTAAACCTTGTTGGATCAGCCGGACCCGAGCCCACTGCTCAAGTCGGTCCACCTGACTTTTTTTGTGCTACATTAAACGTGGAGAAATACTCAAACCACCTCTCGCCTAGACAGATATAGGTGTCAGGGTATACTGTTAAAGTTTGGCTTTCAGTTTCTGACAGTAATATTTTGAATAAAGATCATGCTTTAGTCAAGTGCATGTTTGCAGTTTATTTATTTATGCGAACATAGTTCCTTTATTTTACATTGTAGGTAATATGGTTTGATGTGAAGAAAGATCATATTATAGGTGCCTTGTAAAATATAAATTAATTGTTCGCAACCCAAACGGGATTAAATTAACTGTTGTGAAAGGTTGTAGTGTGATTTTAATTCAGTAGGTCTTTAACTGATGAATTACACTAGTATATCTCAGATATATTGAACGGACCTATGGAGGATAAAATTGTTTTATATTGACCAAGTAAAATCTATACCTCAGTAATTGTTGCGTTCTCTTAACTCGTAATATAATATAAACAAGCATATGTATTTGAAACCTGCTTATTTGATTTACCAAGGGTGAGGCTTATTACGGTATGCCGTCAGACTCCGTATTTTGGTAAGTAAGGGTTGAGTATATGATGTGCTCTAGAGATTATTTACGGTCACTGTGTTCCGGTCCGCGAGGTTGATGACATTCCCGAAATGAGCTCAAGAAGGAGTATTGGAAGATTATGAAGAGGTTATGGAACGATTCTTAATAAGTTTCGTCCAGGCCCACTCAAAAGGACTATTTTCGTAGATGATCGTAGAAAGATTGTTCTTTGGGGAATAAGCCCCCTCGGAAGGCGTGGTCAAGGTCCCTGTGGGAGTCTCAAGAGGGGAGTCTTTCAAAGGAATGGGGTTGGGTTGTGGAATGAAAGCAGACGGTGCTTGGAAATCATACCGGGATTTCTCAGTCTTTGCCCCAGATGCGAGCCAGCAAGTCAAGGGACTTGACTTATCCGAACCGAACGATACGGAATTGTTTTCAACATAATAAGAATGAACTAAGTGATACTAGTTTCAGATGAAAATGTTGATTAATTAAACTGCCAGTAATTAAATTAATCAAGGGACGTTAGATCTAAAATATGGAAAGGTAACTTGAGCAATTTGTCGGGAATAAATTATTTTTAATTCAAGCGCCAAATGAAGAGTTCAATAATATTATTATAGTGGTGTTTACTATTATTCAAGTATAAGCGCAATGGGCTTGGTCCACAGTTAGACCCATACTTGGGGAACCCATATTTAACATCTCCTTAGGTGAGCTATTGTACCCTATATATACATTAACACCTTAGCCTCTCCCAACACAATTACACGCCACCCTCTTGAGTTCCTAAGCTAGAATCAGCAGAAACCGAGTACAAGGGAAAGAGAGAAAAACATGAAATTTTGAGTGAGGCTTAGGGATCCGATAAGTCGTCCACCCCGACGAACCGGAATAGGTGGCATGTCATACAATAGCAATCCGAGAGTAGCATATTCGTCTATCCCGGCGAAGATATATACAACCCTGTAAGCTCCTCACTAGCGATCCAGCATCTCCACCGGCGATCACCACCAACAGTGACCACCGGTGGACTAGGCACGAACCAACGACAACCGTGACGCGCGACCCACAGCTTCCGCGATTTCCCAGCGTGACCCGACGATACCCCGTACGCAACCACGTGACGCACGACGCGAGCAACCCGTGACCGCACGACCCGATGACGTCTGCAGCTCCTGCAATGCGACCCGATAGTGACCTCGTGCCCCTCAGCAACGCGACGTGTAGCAACCCCGGCTTGGCTTAGCGAGCTCCTTGGCGTTTTACGAGCAACCAAATAAGACAGACGATCTCCATAACAAAAATCTCAGCTTCTAAGAGTCGACAATGTCTGAGATGCAGGTCCTCGAATCCTATCAATAAATTTCGTTGTGATAGGATTAAATTCGTTAAGTAATTTGATGCACACATGAACCGACGTTCTTCACTGAACAAACAAAAAGGCCGGATAATTCGGTGTTTGTGTGCATTTCAATTTAGTTTATGTAAAGATACTTGAAATAATTGTGTACCCACAATGCATTAATATTATAGTATTGAGAATCTTGAGTTTTTGTAGGAATTCTAAGTGTGACTATTATGGCTTGAATTTATGTGCTTTACTTCTGTTGTATGCTTGTGTTTTGAAAGCCCTCAAACATGTTGGGGATTTTTTTGGTTTATGAATGATTATAATATCTAAAGCATCGTGGAAAATCACATTGTTTACTGCTTTACTAGAAATCATTTATGTACGGTCCTTACATGGACAAGCTCGGACAAGCAAAAGCGCGACCAAGAAACCTCGAGCGAGGCGAGTCTAGACCGCGAACCCATTGTTGCTGGTGCATGCTAGGTTGAGCGAACGCTGGTGCATCCGCGGTCAACTCGCTACCATGGGCGAGCACTATTGGGGCGTACGTGGTCGGCCCTGTGCGGCTGGCGATGGGAGATGGGCTTTGGATGCGATTGGGCGACGGGATTGCGTAACTAAGCAAGACGAGCGCGGAGACGTAAGCACACGCTTTGTGCGTGCAAGCTCAAGTGTCTGAGCGTGAGGCCTGGGATCGTGTGATGCACGGAAGTCTCGGGCAGCGGTGCTGCAGAGACTTAGGTCTTTGCGTGCGCTGTATCGCGGCATCGCGCTGCCCGTGTGCGATAACTTACACACATCGGTACCCTGCCCAAATTTATGGTGTGTAGCAGGCTGAGACGCGGGCGACGCTGCAGCATGTCTAGGTGTCAACGCAACCCGATGATAATTTTTTTCCACGGAAAATTTCTCGACGATGACGATAGTCTGGCGGTGCAGTTGGGCAAGGGCGGCTGAGGCAGGTGTCCGTTCATGGATTGAAAGTGAGAGTTCCATGGAAATAAGATTCCAACTCCAAAAGGAGTTCTACAACGACAAAGATCCTAGTTCCCAAAGTTGATTGAGATTAGATGCCATAATAGTTGGATATATTTTCTAGTTTATTATGTCTCTATTTTTGCATATGCCTTAATTATTATTTTGCTTCTTGTGCAAGAATAATTAATTTTGGTAGGAGCATGCTTAGGAAAAGCCCTTAATTAAAACTATACTAAGTGCATTGTTAGGAATTGAATATATTTAAATAATTACACGGCCTCCATTATAGGTTTGTCGGCGAAGTAATTAAAATTTGCGTGATGGCATTTGTGCCTTCCACTTGAAAATTTTTAATTACAGTTCACAAGGACAAATTTTCTTCGGGATGGTAGTAGAAAACTATTTCAAAAGCATATAGGCCTCCCACCGGTTGACGTACAATTTTGGTAGTGGACTAACTAGTACCAAGTAATAGGTCACACTTAGAGTACATTTAATTATGGTGTCCTACAAGAGTAGCCATTTTTATCTGTGCAGGCCAAAAGGTGGACCGAATATTAATTAAGTGATGAAAAATTCAGAAGGTCTACACAAGTAGTTAATGTGATAAAAACCTCCTCTTGCTAAAGTATGAACTGTAGACGCCCACACCATCATTACCTATGGGGATTCAGTGTTTCGAAAACTTGACTAAGAAAAGTTTATTTGCATGATCTTACGATTTCAAAAAGTCTCTCAATCCTCTATATGTAATTCTCAAATGAAATAAGCTTACTGGTTCAAATTATATTGACTGGAAAAGGAATTTGGACATTGTGTTTACTTCGGAATGGTAAAAATATGTACTCACTAAGACTTGTCCGGATGTGTCCTCTGTGGGGGCAATGGATCAGGAGAACGATAACTATGCCAAGTGGAAGAAGGTTGATGAGATGACAAAGTGTTACATTCTGGCATATATGCCGAATGTTCTTAAACATCAACATCAGTCAATGCTTTTTGAGGCCGACATACTCTTCAATCTGAAGGATCTGTTCGGCCACCATTCACGAGTTGCCTGATAAGAAGCCATGGAGGTATTGATGAACACGCGCATGTGTCAGGGCACTCTCGTGAGGGAGCATGCTTTTGCGACCATGGCACAACTCAACGAGCTGGAGGTCTTAGGGACATCTATCGACGGAGAAACCCAAGTTGATATTATTCTCCAGTCTCTACCGAAGAGCTCCAATCAGTTGCGGTCGAACTACAACATGAATAAAATCTCAATTCTCTCTTAGAGATGCTTGCGGAGCTTCAGTTGGTGAGAGGCCTGTTTTGTCAGAGTGCTCAGGTGCTAGTCACCGAGCAGGTTGGGGATTCTTCTTCAAGGCCCGATAAGAGTAATAAGAGGAAGAAGTCTACAGGAAAGGTGAAGGCACAAGTGCCATCCGCCCCCCATTCAGCCCCTCAATTTGTGGCAAAGAAGCAGAAAGGCAACTACCACAAGTGCTCGCAGAAAGGACACTTAAAGGCCGAATGCTCTCTTCTCAAGAAGGAAAATGGAGGTAAAACTCTTTCATTAGTCTTCGAAACATATTTACCAGTTTTATCTGCCAGTGTCTGGTCTGTGGATACATGATCCACTTGATATAGCCCTTAGAAGCTGGTTGCTTGGATCACTGAGGCCTAGCTCGACGTGGGTCAAGGTCGGATTGGATTCATTCGGGTCAGCTTGGCACTAGTCCAACATCAAAGGGGTTTGCACAGTTTGTGGACGTGACTCGACTGCGTGGCTTAGGAGAGCTTATTTTGATAATGCTCGGCTTGATCCTTAAGGACCCAAATAGACAGATCGGAGGTCAAAATATCTAAAGGAATATGTAGCTCAGCTATGGAGAAGGACCACATCAGGGATCAATGGGTAAAAATAGAGATTAGTGTAACGACCTTGTTGTACTTGGGCTCGGGCTCGAGGGGTCCAGAGGATACAGGGACAACCTCGGGCCTAAGTTGTACAGAATGAAGGAAAGGAGTCCTTTGTGAATGAAAAGTATGCATCCCCCAGGACTCGAGATGTAGAGAATCTAGTTAGTTAGGAATGTGGATATGTGAAGATATCTTTCCTAACCAGGATGAAGCATGGGCGAAGAGAGCATTCAGATCAGGTCCTTCCCAATGATGATCTCCGTTGGCGGCTTTCACACCCAAGAAAACGTTGCCAGTGCCTAGGACGACCTTGACACTGTTGTTTGGCATTTCAGGGGGACCTATGACGGAGCTAACCGAGACAGGCCAAGATGGAGCAGGTGGTCCGAAAGACAAAGGATAGGAAGTTGACAACTGGCTGATAGGTCGAAAAAGGTGCACATTTTATATATTTAATGGTGTATTTTTATACATTTAATTTATCTGCACGTTTATATTTTTTTGACTTATCTATTATTTGGATGGATTCATGTACAATGATATTTTTATGTTTATTTTCAGCATATTAGAGTATTTCTCTCAAAGACACACGCAGCCCAAGAGCTATGCATTGGAAGGCCTATTAATTTGAGAAACCCATTAAGTGGGAGGATTTAAAATAAAAAAAGATTTTGGGCTTGGGAGATAAATCATTCACGTACAGATTTAGGAGACATTTATTTGTTTTAATAAAAGGAGTCACACATGAAGTTTGGGCTAGTATGAGGGATTTTAATTAATTGGCTGCGAAGGAAATAAAGTACACGCCACTCACACATAAAAGGGACCACGCAACAACAAAGAAGGAGGATATTATTCACGCAAGCTTTGGAGCCGCCGCAGACAGAAGGCAGAGGGACGTGAGCAGAGAGGAGAAAAACAGACGAGAAGAATCCGACAAATAGACGCGGAGGGAGACCGCACCCACACACGAGAATGATAACTTTATTCTTCTCTTTTGCTTTTTATTTATTATGTTAGAGTAGCTTTTATTTCTAGTTCCGGGGAAGTTAAACCCTACGACTTGACGATGTTTGATTGATTTTCGTGGTTGATAATTTCAATATCTTTTTAGAATTGTTTGTGTTATTTTGAATAATTAACCATGATGTGTGGAGTCTTATTTAGATTGATCACTTAGATTAGGCTTTTCATATCTACAGCTGAATTAGACCTTCAATCCGTAATTGTTGTTGTTTTTAGTTTATTAGAGGCTACCGGAAGACGGTAACTACCGGGGATAACACGGCCTATTTAAGTGAACGAACGCGGTTGAGTTCACTACTTAGTATAGTCTATTTTTCTAATTCGTAAAGCGGCTAATTATATTAAATCTTGAACACGTTTTTCTGGACTGTACAAGAAGTCAGGTTTAATCGTAGAGCGTCTCGCAGTTAAATTAAAATTAAGAAAAAATTCGGGTAACAGACCGTGTCGTTGCCTGGGGCTAGTAATTCCATAAGATAGCGAGATTTGATACCAAAATTGATTAGACGAATTAGTCGAGAGTGTAGACGGAACAGTGAACTAGAATTTCTCTTAATTTATTTAATTTTATTTTTATTTTATTTGTTTATATTTTATTTATTTAGTTAGGATCTTAGTTATTAAATCAATACCCCTCTTTCCCCCCCCCCCCCTCTTTTATTGCTTTTATTATTTCAATTAATAAGAGAAAATTCACAATTTGATTCACTCCTCGTGGGATCGACCCTTGCTCGCCACTACTACTAGTTGGTAGAGGTTAGTTAAGGAAAATATAAATTATAATTTGCCGCGTTGGGACGCGCGGTCACTGGCCCAACGATGAGGTAAGTAGGTAGGTCAGTGCAATTCCAAGCCAAACTCATAAGCAGACTGATCATCAAGGCGATAGGTAAGTTGTTCCCACGGGAGGACAGGACCCACCAAGAGGTGGTCGACCTCTTTTGGCTCCCAAAGAAGATCTGGTTAACCCAAGCGGAGTTAAGATAGGATTATAGCACAGGTTGTGGGCCGAGCATAGGAGACAGATCGGTGAGCTCCACTTGAAACCCAGCGACAACTATCACTTCAGCAGCAGCTGCCGCAACACCAGTCCAAACTTCAGGAGCGACTAGATAAGGATGAAACAAGGATGATTTATTCTCAAACCACTATGCCACATCGGCCAAAAGACATAACCCTAGAGAGGTTAGCTAGGAAAATGCACGAACTACAGGCTCGGTCACAAGGTAGAAAGGTAACTCAGTCTCGTGGGCATCTTTTTTTAGAAGAGGTCCTAGAAGCGGACTTACCTAGCAACTTTCGGGAATTAAGACTTTTTTATGACAACTCAGCAAACCCTGCGAGGCATTTAAGATCGTTCAATAATATAGCCGTGTTGCACATGTATAGTGATGCAATTAATTAACGAGACTTTCTCATCACTCTGAAGGGGTCGGCGCAAGACTGGTTTCATTAGTTGCTATAAACAGGTTTATAGCTTTGAGAAGTTCAGCTCTTTGTTTATAAACCAGTTCACGAGTGCCAAGGAGCATGACAAGACATACCTCTCACTAACAAACATGCAATAAAAAGAGGGCGAAACCTTGTGTCAGTATGTAATGAGGTATACCAAGGAGTGTGTAAAAGTCCCCTCAGCTTTGGAGGAATCAATGACGGGGGTCTCACGCAAGGCCTCAGACTTGGGAAGTGAAGGGAGTCACTGGCAAAGAGGCTAACGAGTCCTTTGATGAACTCTTGGAAAGGTGCCTCAAGTATGTCAATATGGATGAAATAGAGACTGATTTTCTCCAAAATGATAAGGCGAAGGCAAAGCAGGTTGAATAAATACCTCGACAGACTGATTGCCGAGCACAACAAAAGGAATCCAGGTTGAAGGAATGATTTAGGGGATCTAGGTATGAGCATTATAAGCCACTGAACACACCGCAACAAGAAATCATCGAGGTTATAAAGAGACGAGGGGAGACGAGGTTGCTTGCCCAACCAAAACATTTACCCCCAAAGAAGAGTCTTTCCACCGAAAAAGATAGATACTACAGGTACCATCGAGACTATGTTCATTCGACCAACTCTTGCCGAGAATTGAAGGATGAAATTGAACGTCTGTTCAGAGCGAAACATTTGAAGGAGTTTGTTACAAAATACATGGAGCTTCCAGAGGATTGCGAGGTAGTACAAAAATAAAAGCGGCTTGAGGAGAAAAATGAAAGACCAGTGAAGATGGGGGTGATCAAGATGATTGCGGGAGGCCCCACCTACAGAGATTCGCACAAGGAGAGGAAAAGAACTTACAGAGGAAAGAAAGTCAAAAACAAGGTGACGTAAGTTGAAATGCAAGAGAGCGAGGCCATATTCAAATTTGATGCTGAAGACCTGCATGGGATCTCTGCTCCGCCATAATAACACATTGGTCATCACCGTAGAGGTAGCAAGTTATGATGTTCAAAGGGTATTCGTAGATACTGGGAGCTCGGTGGACTTTATAATCTAGAAGTGCTTATAGCAAATGGAATTGGAGGTAAAAATCGAGCCCCCGCATACAATCTTGTATGGGTTCAATGGAAACGGGGTCATCCCTGTTGGAGAAGTCAGTTTACCAGTGGCGCTGGGGAGGTCGCCTCTCAGAAAGGTGAAGTTGGTCCGCTTTCTGGTGGTGGACACAAACTGAGTTTACAATGTCATATTAGGACGACCTATTCTAAACTCATTCCAGGCTATCGTTTCAACCTACTGCATGAAGATCAAGTTCCCAGTAGGTGATGAGGTCAGAGAAGTTAGGGGGACCAGCGGCAAGCTAGAGGCTGCAACCAAGCAATACTAGAAATTTTTAAGTCGCAGAAGAGGAAAAGACAGCATACGGACCAACCCGAGAGCTCGCTTCGCGAAAAACTGCAGTAGGTTGAGACATAACAATAGAATACCACCAGACACATCATAAATCATTTGCCAACATAAATATTTGTTTTGCTAAATAGCAGCATAAATATTCGTTGGTGTTTACAACGGATTTGTTCATAATTGTATTAACAACAAAAATTTATGTTGCTAAATAGCAACAAAATTGCAATATATTTGTTCATAATTGTATTAACAATGTAATGTTGATAAATAGCAACAGAATTATTTTATTGATAAACACCAATTAAACTGCAACGGTTTGTTTATAATTGTATTAAAAAGTTATGTTGTAAAGTAACAACATAAATATTTCATTCGTAAAATAAGAGGCTGACTTGGTAAATAAGAGAAGACATACGATAAAGACGAGCCAATCTATGTAATCGTCCTTCAATTGTAGTAAATATGTTGTGATAATGTATACTATAATAGCAGCCAAAGTAAAAAAGATTACATCTAATTGTAGGATAATTAAAAAATCCTGTCACTCTGAAATGTCTTGTAACCATGTAATTATATATATTAATGGTGTAAATTAGTACAAAATTTTCCATCACACAAATGGAGATGCGTATCAACCTTTGGATTATGATGCATTGTTCCTGGTCTCTCTTGCCTATGTTTTTGTCTGTTCTACTGTACCTCCGTATCTGAAAAATCACCCTGTCTAATAAAATAAATAATTAAATAAAAAAATAGGACAATCTTGGTAATAAACTATTGTAAAAACATTGAATAATTGCTACTAAAGCTTGGTCCTTGTCGTTTCACGTGTCTCATTAGCATCATAGTTTGTTACTAATTAAATACATAATTTTGAAAAGGATGGTATTGGTTATTAAACAAACTCGCGTCTAATCAACCTAAATTAGTTTAATTATTGAGTAAGGAAAAATTGAATTTATAAAATAAACATTTGTAACAATTTATTAATTTTCCGGTTTAATTAATAATAATAAATCTGTAAAGCGGATCGAGTGAGTAATGCATGTGAGTTTCACTCGGGAAATGGAGAATTCCAGATATGAAAAATATCCAAATTTGTTTGTTCTCTTTATTGAAATTTTGAAGATATAATAAAAATATTGATCTGTAACCATATCTCCACTATTCAGATTGTGATCGTCACATCTACAGAATTTGGTCAATTGGGACTTGAAGCGAAGCGGAAAATATGATCAAAACCATTATATGTTGGTAAAATATATTAGTGGTAAATAGATATTGTCAGCAAAGTATAATAAATTTGTCCCTATACAACTTGACAAGCAGAGATAAACTATTTTACGAATATCTGCTCGTGATTTAGACCCTCTCAGTGACTAAGTATGTTTTTGTTGACCTATTATGCAAATTGGACGTAACCACCGCCAATTTTGTTGAATATCATGCAGCATGTGATCTCTATTTTTTCTTTTTCCTCTTTTTTCTTTCAATTTACGAATTCTAAATAAATGAGCAGCAATGCAACACCCATCTAATACATGGTTAATAAATTATATTTCGAAATTTTAAAAATAAAAAAGGTTTTATTTAATTCCTTAATATTTGTTTCTTTCAAAAATTGCCTTATTATTTTTATTTAAATTATATATCTCGTTCATCCTTATTATGAACTATTATTAAACTTATATCATATAGTATCTTGATGATAGGCTAATTTTATTATATTATAATTAAAAATTATACACATTTTAATTCTTATAAAGGTCCTATAATTGTTTATTCTGGATATGCATTATGTATTTCGAAGATACTGAAGTAATATAATTCGAGTTCATTTAGTATTTTATAATTTTAAAAGTTATGATAGGGATAAATAAAAATCTAGATTCATATAGACTATTTCAAACCACTAAATTGACATATACAATTACGAAATATACCTGAAATTGACACTTACAAGTTACATTTGAGAAACACAATGTTTATACAGAATGATTTTGTTTTATTATTCTATAATTTCTTGGAATTATGTGTTCATTTATTCTTCAAGCTAATAAGTTAAAATATATATGTAAGTTGGTTTTTCTTTTAAGAAAATATAGAATATTTGGATTAATATGCTATTTATTGACTGAAAGAAACTGAGGGAAAACCGACGGTCCCACTAAACATGAATCGCACAATGACAAGGAAAAACTCATATGAAGCAAAGCGGGGTTCCATCCCAAAATCAATTGGTGGAAGGAGAAGTAGCCCATTAGACTTATAAGTTGGGTCTATTTTCCATGTATGAACGATGTGGAACAACTCACAAGTGATATTCTAACACGTTAACAAATTTAAAATTACAACACGCAGGGTCATCAAAATCAGTTCTTACCAATACATTTGGTGTTTTATCAATTTGGATTTCGAAAGATAGTTCAACTGTCAATTCGAGATAATATGGATAAGTTTTATCAATTTATGAATCAGATAATCATCAATTTAAAGCTCTAATTCTATCCGTCTATGTTCTGTGTGTTGGTTTAGGGGTGTACAAGTGATATGTTTATGGTGTTCTGGCTAGGTCCTGTGAGGACAGTAGCTAGTAGTGTTGGTTCTTTGGTTTTCTAGTAGATTAAGGTCTCGGGTTAATCCTGCCTTAGCTACGTGGGTGTGTTTGAGTCTCTAGGCCGCCTGCGTGCGTGTCCACTCATTTTCATTTAGTGGGTGAGTTGGGTGCTCGTCCGCTTGTATTTGAACTTTGTTCTCGTGGTTTTATAGAAATACATCCCTATCGTTTTGAAAAAAAAAATAAAAAATATTAGTATCATTATATCCATCTTAAAGGATGATAACAACCCATTAGAAAGATAGATAAAAAACATTCGAACATAAACAAATTTAAAGAGAGATGAAAATATATACATCATTAAATTTTTACTCCGATCTCATTTTTCCTTTCGTAAATGAGAAGGGCAGAAATTTACATTCATATATTTCGCTTAATTTTTTTTATTCGAATGTATCTTATATATGAATTTTTTTTATATCTGAATAAATGATGTGTCGTACAAAACTTTATAGATACTTTACATCTCTTTTTGTCTATTCTTTATAGTATTTTATATAAAAATAAAAATACTTTCAAATAAAATTCCCAAATTTAGAAATAATACTATATATTGTTATATATATACATATTTCTTAAAATTCTTAATATGGATACATATTTTTAAATTAATTATAATTATATATGTATACATATATATCTATATAGGGTCGCGCTCCAGTGGGAATGGTGCTCAGTGAAAAAAATAAGAATACATCATAGCAATTAGATCGAATTATTCAACGGCTAAAAAAAATGTCAAAATTATACCTTCATTAGGGGCGTTGTGGTAATTTTTCGCACAACACCCAAGTAGCTGGACCCCACACCATAATAACACACCTGCAAATGTGCCAATTGCCAACCATATACGGTCTGCAGCCACCCCACCCCACCACCACCGCCCCACATTCTCTCTCTCTCTCTCTCACACACAACACACACAGTCGCACGCTCGTACAAACATCGCCGGCAACATACCGCCGTCACTTGCCGATCACCGCCAGACACCTCAGCCATTGTTTTCTCAGTCGTCGTCGCCCTCATCCGCCGGCGATCCTGAAGACTGTCGCCTCCTGCTGAAATCGAACACCAAAATCAACTATCTCTCCCGCTCGTCGTTTGCCGCTGATCCCATCTAAGGAAATAGAGGATGACTCTACTCAAACGGCCGGAACCCTAATCGATGGAGGACGCCCTAATCGATCGGCCACATCGCCCCGTTGAAAACAAACACAAAGTCGGACCCTCCGACCTCCTCTTCTCACAATCCGGTGGTCGGACCCGCCGGCAACCCCCGAAGGAAGTTGTAGGCGTGAACGTGAAACTTGCAAAATCTGGCCAACGAGGAAGTCAGATTTGAGTTAGGTCACTTTTTTGAGAATTTGAAACTTCACAGGGGCCTGATTGCAAATTTCGTAAATCTTAATAAATTTCAATTTAGTTATTGGGTCCACATCCAAAGTTTAATAACCATACAATAATGGTAATTAAATTGCACATTATCATATTTGAAATTACACATAAAAAATATAAGCAATCCATAAACTAAAAAGTATGGATTAATGGTAATTAAATTGCACAATATCATATTTTAATTTGATTTGAAACAAGAATTTGACCGATTCAGACTGCACAATAGCGATCGAAACCGCGCACAATATGATTAGAAGAGTTACACATTATTGTCTGTTAACTACATAAAACAACTAAACCACAAATTTTGGGTCAAATAAGTATATGTCAATTTTGGGTCATATAATTATATGTCAATTCGATTATTTGTTATTTACCTTAAAAAAATGGTTATTGCATATATAAAATAAATAAATAAGTTTTATTTTTCTATATTATAAGAATAAATCATCTATCAATACTAACTAAAAGTGTATATCAATTACAAAAATTATTATAAAATAAATAAATAAGTTTTATTTTTCTATATTATAAGAATAAATCATCTATCAATACTAACTAAAAGTGTATATCAATTACAAAAATTATTTATAAATTCATTACGTATGAAAAAAGTATCATAATATAAGATGAACAAATCATATAGGTGAAAAAATTAAATTTTAAATATAAATAATAACGTAACTTTTCAAACGTATTTAATCATTCTTGTAATAGAAACTTCTCACGTGCATTTTTTTTTTTAAATTTCATTATAAGTGTTTTTTAAATATTATACATCAATTTANCACAAAGCTTTGTACTAGTTAGTATTATTAGCAAAAAAAAAACACTAATACAAACAAACGCGGGTACGTACGTAATACGTGCGAGCTTCATGACGCATTGATGTCGTTATAGGAAATACATCACAAACGTTGTCCTACAAATTAAATGCCTTAATACTGTAGCTTTAGAAAAGTTCTAGGGTTAGTTAAACAATTGATCAATGGAGTTGAATATATATTGGCGACGTTTATCAGATATTAATTAACTAATAGTTATCTTACATTTGTTTGACTAACAAATCATCTAATTCCAACGTACATAATTAATTAATCTGGAGAGGAATCCTACGAGTTGATTAGTTTAATGCAATATTTTTGCTTTATTATTATTTTTGTTTAAACCAAATTTAATTCAAAAAGTATGCCAATACGAAGTTTCATCGAGCCCCCCCACATTTAATGCTCATTTTGAATTTATGAAAATGAAGAGGATGAAATGTCAATTAAGTATCTCCATTTAGCTTATTATGTTTTGAGATAAATTATGCGCTTTGCACCTCATGAACTACTTCTTTTTGGCTTTTAGTAACTGCAAAGCGCCTGAGGAATTATATATTGGTGTAAATACTACGATATTTAATTTAGTTCACACCTGAATATTCAAACCCGGCCTAATCAATGACCGACACCGGCTTCTAACTCACTGGGTTACTGATTCTACCGTGATTTACTGGATTAATTGTTGACCTTAGTGCTTAATTTAAAATTATTTATATATTATATTTATATCATAAATTACATGAAAATAAATAATTTGCATGCCGAATATTTATACTTCCAAGTCTTCATTATATTGTATCTTATAATAATTATTTACCATAGATATATAAATAATTATAAAAAATGGTCGGGTCAATTCGAGTTGTCTCAACTGGGTCAATGCAAGGATTGATTGGGTTTGACCGGTTTGCTTATCAACCAATCGGACTAATACGAGTTAGAAAGCAAAGGTTATGGAGAAAAAACACTTTATGCGGTTGTGCACGAGAGTAAATATACAAAGTGATATTAAATTTACTGAGATAAAGTTACATTTTCTCCAACGTAATAAAAGTCTAAACCAAAAGCCTACCAATTTTCAGTATGATATCTTAAAAGTCATGATCTTCTTCCATAAGGATTCTACTTCAAGTATGATTCCCTCTCTCAGGTTGATGGCTACGAATTGATCAAAAATTTGAGCATAAGAAAGTCATTCAAGGAATCTAAAATTGAGGCTTATTTTATCGGTGACCCAATTGCTGAGCCAGCCCCACAACATAACAAAAAAAATAATGAAAAAAGAAAGAAGGTCATAACCTTTAACGACCCAAGTCACAATGTGACCTTGGGTCGCAACCTGTATTTTGTACAAGAATGAAATATTTATTTTATTTTTATTGAACAAGTGTATTTTTTTTAGTTTTAAAAAAATACTAATATTTATATTTTTTCATTCTCTACAAATAGAGATCACATTTAAATGTTTTGAAATAAAATTGTAATTTTTAAATAAATTTTAAACATTTAGGTTGGATTGGGTTGGGGATAAAGATAAATTGAATTGTAAGGTTGAATTGTATAGGTGGAGGAGAGAGAAATAATTTTTAATTATTAGATTGGGTTGAGTTGGGTTGCGGATAAGGATAGTCTGAACTACACCACTTCAACGACCATCATCAAGCCTAAACAGGGCTCATTATCTAGCTAGCTTGGAATCAATTAATTTAATGCAATATGTTTGCTAAAATTTAAATTTATGTTATTATTTTGTTTAAATCAAATTTGGATGCCAAGTATTCCAACTGCTAGTTTCATCGATTCCACCCATTTAAAACTCATTTTACATTTACGAAAACGGAGGATGAAATGTCAATTAATTTCTCCATTTATTAGTTTATTTTCTGTTTGTAGATAAAGATTTTTTCAGTCGAGAAATTTTTTTGGTCTATGATCTATATGATCTAGCTAAAAATGCTATATATGAGTGATTTAAATGATCTAGCTAAAATTACCTTACTGTGTTGGTAAATGATTTTCCAGATGCAGAAAGATCTTGTTTGTCATCACATGCTATACTAATTTTGTTACAACGGTTGTTGTCCGGCGTAAGATCAATACTTTTCCAATATAACTAGTGATGAAGAATAAATATAGTTATTATTATTATTATTATTATTATTATTATTATTATTATTATTATTATTATTTAGTAGATTGATGAACAAGTTAGGTTTAAGGTTTTAGGAGTCTTATTTAAAGATTCCTTTGTTATTTGCAGTTGAATATGGAATAAGAAATTAATTGACTCTTGTGAGTTTTATCTAGAGAGTATCTCGTTTATCCTTCCCATTCGTACGCTTCCCCTACATCAGTTGGTATCAGCAGTCAGTACGATTCACCATGTCGCCGGGACGACAAGATGCCGCAAACAAACAATGTGATGCAACCTTCAACGATCGGTTTCAACAGATTGACTACCGATTTGAACAGTTGAACGTGCGTTTCATGGATTGGTTTGCACATCTTTCGACGGGGATCGAGGATTTGCGTTTGACGCTTAACAACGTGATCTGGGATTTGCAAATGAACCGTTCCGCCGGCGACCGAGGTGTGCACGGGGGAGTTCACGGAGGAAGTGGAGGTCGTGTTCCAGGCGAGGCGTCCCGTCGGCAATCTCCACAACCGCCGCCCGGCGATGCAGACGGCGAGAAGACCATCTCGGAGGTGGATCCCTTCGGAGAGTGGTCGCCTCTGCCCGTCGAGACTAAGCTTGTTGTTGCACACGACGACCAAGATGTGCGGCAACAGAGTGCGATTTTTGAGGAAGATGACGGGCTATTATACGACGGTCTGCCTATTTTCGATGAGGAGTCTCCGGTGACGGAGACATATTTTTGCGGCAATATGGGTCTCGCGTATGATGTCGCGGAAGTTGAGCCTTTGACGGGGATGCCGTCATTGAAACCTGATGTTTGGAGTATCTAGGCTAACGATGATTTTTGGGAGCCGACTCCGAGGCTCAATAACTAGTAGACAATTTTTTGATTGTCTATCGTTAAGTCTCCCAACAACGGGATGCCTGGCTGTAGTTATGGATTTGAGCGCGGCGAACGATGTGGTACGTTTTGTGTTAATTCAACTGTGTGGATTATGCGTATGAAGGCGTGTACATGTGCTTTTGCAGCAGTTCAATCCTTGCCAGCGATTATTTTTACTTTCGGGGTTGTTGGGCAACCTTCAACCTTCGTGTTCGATCGGGGGAAACGTTGGGCTATTCCTGTCATGAGACGTCTCCAACGGGAACGGCTCGATATAATATATTAGATATAAAAATAAAAAATATTTTTATTTAAAATAAAAAATCAAAAAATAAAAATTCATAACTTACGGGTCGATATTAACTTGGACGTAAACGAAATAGTCAATAATTTATAGTTTAATAAATTACTCAGTAACTTACAGGTCAATATTAACTTAGACGTAAACGAAATAATCAATTATTTATAGTTTAATAAATTACTCAACTACTTATTTTTTTTTATTTGAATAGTTTATGCGAAAATAAATTATTTTAAGTAATGAAACAATATAAAGTTTTATATTTATACTTATTACTCACATAGGTTGTTAAATATATATGACAAAATTTTACCAAAATAACTATTTTATGGAATCACATTATAGTCAAATTGAATTTCTAAATAAAAAATTTGAAATGACACTTATTTTTTAAACGAATATAATGTAATTTATTATCAATCATGTGCACCGCACGGGTTTTGTACTAATTTTAATAGACATTCTTATATAATTTTGCACAATTTAAACTTTATATAATATTTTCAATAAATCAATATAGGTAAATTGTATCACATATTGATTCCATATTTTTAATTTATAAATATTATTTAATAATTATAAATATAATGAATATCTCTTCCCCGTGCAACGCACGAGCTCGAGACTCATACTAGTTAAATTTATAAATAATCAACCCACTTTTTATTTTAAAAATTAAATATATCTACCAACGCAATAGTTAGACTAAACCACAACACTTATTATAATTTTCCAATTTTGCCAATGTAACAATTTTTTTTTTCAACTAACAAATATAAATAATGTTTTAAAAACCTTCTTCCTTGGACAAGTGATTCCCTGTCATTTTCTTCAAGAGAGCATGACTAAAAGGCCTCACAACTTGGACGGATTAATTAAACTTACTTAATTGAGTCCTTTAGTATTTTGCTAAATATATATTTTTTTTCTAATCAATATATAATTTTGAAGTTTTGAGTTGATATCTGAAATCCCACCTGGAATTTGGAGGTGGGGTTGAATTGTCTGACTCTGCTAAAAAAACACAGATGTATTATATAATGTCCACAGAAATGATAAGATGATAAATATAATTATTTATAAATAAATGAGATAGGGATAGAGAGATAGGGACAAGAGGTGAGAGTGCGTGTAATTAATGCGGCAGAGAAATATGGGACTCCTATACTATATTTAATAATATTAATAACAATAATGTGATGATAGATGAAATAAATAAATCAAGATTTTGAGGTGAAAAAAGAGACACGAAACCTGAAATTCCAAAGGGCGGTCTCCTGATTCATTTGTACAACGGACGAATTAATGGTCTATCCCAATAATTTAATTCTCATATTCTCAGTTTGGAAAGAGTGTGCTTTGAGTTTTCTATGTAACTCCTATTGTCACGATGACATATTTTTGTGTGGCAAAAGATGTTGTAAGACTTTGNTGTTATAAGACTATTTTTACAAATTATTTTCCGCTCATCCACCTGCACAATTCAATCCTACAACTCAATTTATATATGAACTAATCCAACTAACAATATTTATTCTATTTATTTATTAAGTATTATCTACATATTTGTTTTTCATTATTGTTTTAGTTGTAACAAATTAATTAAAAATAAATATATACTTAAATCATAATGATTTTAAAATTTGAATACATATGATATTTGAAAAGTTAGAGAAAAAATGAAAGAGATGATAATAAAGTAACATAGAGAAAGAGTGAAAACATAGAAATTGTAATTATTCTAAAATATATAAAATGTAAACATTATTTATACAGAATGAAAAAATATAAATTTTGTTAATGTTTATTTTTATAATATTAATAAACACTAATATTAGCTTTTAAAAATTATTTCTAAATTCGTTGTGATTTGGATCATCCATTATGCATGATTTTTCCTCCTTTTTTTTCTTTTCTTTCTTTTATTTTTTTATTTTTTTATTTTTTTGCATTTAGTGGGTGACCGAAGTTGAGGAACACCGATAAAGGTGGTCTACTGGTTAGATAGATATATTTTACGCTTATATTGGGGTATATTCAATAGGTCTATTTTAAAATGGGTATTTGAGGACCAAGTCTAACAATTGAATTGTATAGAATCAATTACTCATATTAATCAATTGAAATTTAAAATTAATTGTATAATAAAAAATAAATTGAACGAAATTGAGTCGGCTGGCTGTTGATCGGTGTTGACCGACTACCGTTGGTCGTCTGCCGACGGCGTTGACAAATGTTGACTGATGACGACAATTTTAGCAATTTCAAGATCGCACATTTAGTTCATATATAATGCATATTTAGTTTGTATAAAATGCATATTTAGTTCATACATAACTGCATACTTAGTTGATATCATTACATATTTTGAAACTCTTTAGTTCACACGTAATTCATATTTAGTTCCTACAAAATTGCAAACTTTGGTGATATCAAAAGCATACTTAGTTTCAAAACTGACATACATAATGAATATTTAGTTCATACATAATGCATACTTAGTTTATATCCATTGCATATTTTGATACAAACATCGGTGGAAGCAACAACACTATTAGTTTCAAGACTGCATATTTAGCTCATACATAATGTATATTTAGTTCATTTCGTTCATGCATAGTGCATACTTAAATGATGTCGAATGCATCGTTGGTCTCCACCACTCCATGGTCAACAACACCGGTCACCGGTCAATAGTCAATCAATATTTAAATAATTAGAAATAGAATATCAAACATTGATCACACATCTTGTCTCTATTTAATGGCTAGGATTGAGTCTCACATACTCATTTTAATAATAGAAGTCCATTTGATCCAATCCACACACACACACACACACATATATATACATATATATTAGTTCACTTAAAATGCCATATTTAAAAATATAATATCAATAAAAGTATGGTCTTTAGTAAAAAGATGTATGACTACTAAATTCGTCGAACATTTTGGCCCACTCACATAAATATGTATGATTGTTGTGTATTTGCAAAATCGTTGTCCTCTCCAAGGTACGAATTTGGTAAAAGTTGGTAAGTGTAGGAATCGTCATTTATGCATATCGCGCACATATAATTAAAAACTATTTTAGTTCATTGAGATGATTAGTATTTTGTTTGACTATTAGCGGATAGGGAATGCAATAGCTTATTTGATTAGCGAATCGTATAAGCAGTTTGTAAAGAATTTTTAGGTAAATAGCGGATTGTATAGTTATTTTGAAAAATATATGTTGACATATTATTCTACGAATCATCTCTTATCAAAATGCTTCTATATTGAATTTTTTCAAAACTAGTGTTTTGGGATCAAAGAGCTAGTCAAATAAGTTCTGTACCAAAAAAGCTAATGAACGGAATTAAATTCAATTTCTAAATAAGATTTATTAATCCACCAATTTTACACCAATTCACTAACACCCTAACAAAACCAAAATCAGTTGATAAAATAAGGACATAATTGGCAAGTTATTTGAGGAAATTTGGAACCTCTAATTTTTAAATATACTTTTAGCAACCATAGGTTGTATTCACAATGAGATGATCTAGTGATTTAAGATCTAATGGTTGAAAAAATAAGGACATAATGCGCGTTTAACAATTAGAAAGTTTAAAAGTAGCATTTGTGTTTCAAGAAATTATAGATTTGAGAAAACAAGAGTTATCTTCACTAATTTAGGGAAAAATCTCAAAACTAGTCCACAGTTGGAGGGGGAAACATTTTTTGTTCCAACTGAATAGTGAAAATCAAAATAATGGCTTCAAAATTAATCAAAAGTACGACTTTTTCTTTTTCTTTTTTTTTTGCTGAATTTACGATTTCTTGCTTAGAAAGTTGCGTTGCATAGAGTTGGTGTTTGATTTATGACAGGCTGGCGACAGTCATCCGATGTGGCATTGTATACCTGCAAATAAAATGGAGAAAACTCATATTTTTTCCCCCAAAAACTAGATTATCAATTTCTAAACTTCAGAACCCTAATCCCCAAATTCGCCGTTAAATATGTTTAAGTCGAAAGCACAATGGAACATAAGGTTGAACGCAGATGAGATTTCTTTGTGAATAATTGCATTTGAAGTTCACTCCTCCTATATATAGTAAGTTCCCCTTTTGTCCCATTTCAGTTTTGTTTATTGCAATAAACCTAGAACTTTTTGGTTTTTTGGTGTCTGCGTTTTGACATTTTTTGTTCCTTTGTTTTCTATTCATGTGCCACTTCTTTAAAAAATATTCCTTCTTATTAGTTTGAAGTTTAAGAGGAAAGGTGTAATTGAGAGAAGTCCTGCCTAAAGGCTTCTTGTACAAAAGGACCTTGAATGCTTTCTCCGATTCTTTCTTTTTCTCTTAATTCTTTTCCGATCGAGATGTATAGATCCTGTTCATGGATTAACGCAAACGTACAAGAGCTTTATGGCCCCGCGGGGCATAGAGGGAAAGCTGGGGGAAAGACGAATCTGATGTAGAAGAGGAAATCAGAAAGATAGGAGTTGGAAAGTGGACTGGTTTTTCATAGTTTCTTTCTCTTTTGTTGTTTGCAGCTCAGTTGCATGTCAATTCTTTTTCCAGTAGATCTAGGGTCAGAAAATAAAGACTTGTTCCACTCCCTCGACTTCTAAGACCCAACGAACGAACGAAGCAAAGCGAAGTTCAGTCATAAAGGTCAATTACATCGTCGGGTTATTGTTTATTGACAAACTTTTTTGTTTTTACAAAAACTTAAAGATCCTTCGTGTTGTTCGTTATCATTGGTTGTGCATTGGGATGAAAAGTTTGCTCATGTCTCAGTACCAAAATATGAAGGACGTAAGTATTTTTTTTTTTTTATAGTTAATTATGTCACCCCACAAGAATTGATATTGTAAGTTCGGAAGATAGGCAATATATCGACGAACCTTCATCTGCTCTCAGGTTCAGACATCACAAAGATATTTAAGGGAAGTTTATTTTAAATTACTTGGATTAGTTTTTATTACTTCGTTTATTGGTTAATACTTATACATGTTCTATTATGGCAGGTCTAATGAAAGGGAATCGGGAACCACATTCCATCTATGATTACCTTCTATGCGCGCTCACTTACCATATGTGCGAGATCGGATCACGTGACCTGGACCTTCCAAAAGAAGACCTGACTTGACAACGAAGTTTGTTGAAAAATGTATCATATGGGGTTGAAGATAAAATGGCGACGATGATGAGCATTGTGATTGACTATTCATTATCCTTTAGTGAGATAATCTGAGATTGAGAATGTGTTCTGTATTTGAGTGATTAATTTATTTTATACTGAGAGAAGTAATCGAAAGTGAGAGGTGATTTGGTGTGAGAAAATACAGAGTGGACGGAAGTTCATTCTGTTTTAGTTTGAGGGATTCAAACAAGAAAAAAAAGAACACAAGGGATTTATGGTCGGATAAGTAATAGTGCAGATCATTGTTCAAGTAGAGTGTAGAGGGAGTCTATACTGTAAATCTTTGAAAAATGTTTGTGTTGTTTGCACTAATGAAAGATATCCGAAGGGAGAGTGGGACGCTCTCCTGAAGGTTCAAGTTTTGTTATACGGCTTCCGCAATCTATTTGAATCTACTTTAAATTCTGTTTAGTTTGATTGTGTGCAACTCTGTGTACTTGGGATACAAGTATCAAAATACAGATATTATTGACTATCATTTATTGGTGTCAAAATGAAGGGGTCACTGGGTATATGAGATTTCACATGTATGATGGAAGTGGGTTTATATTATTGTGCAGTGATAGGGACCTCAGTAAATTTCTGCATGATGTTGTTATAAATAGAGAGATGCATATATATATATATATATATATATATATATATATATATATATTGATGTCAAACCTTGTAATCTTTTGGATATTGTTGTTGACATTAATGAGTCCAGTTAGCCCAATGATCCAAATAGTCCATGTTTTCAACCCAGTCCTAAGCCTGCTTTTGCTTTTGTTCCAAATGATCCAAAGGAGAAAAAAATGGGCTCCATCTAGTTACAAATTAAAGAAGCCATAAGTAGTGTCTTAGGTAGGAAGAGGATGATTAAAGAATGAGAATAACTCTGATTCTAATGAACTAAATGATTCAAACATGAGACCTGGAGTTAGTCCCGATTTGTGAGAAGAAAATGTTGATAATAATATAGACATACATTGCAATGATTCAGATAATGGTGATGAGGATGATGATGTGGTTATTGATGGCCCTCAACTAGATGAGTCTAGGGTGTCTGATAAAGAGTGTGAGCCAATGACCCTGTTTTCAACGCTGCACTTATTTTCACTCTAACCTTTGAATTAGGCATGATTTTTGCTACTAAGGAAAAATTTAAGAAGGCAATTCAGTCTCACGCTATTAGCACAAAAAGAAACTTGAAGTTTACAAAGAATGAAAGTAGAAGAGTATATGTTGATGTAAGGTTAAGAGCTGCAAATGGAGAATCAATGCTCTTAAGAAAAAAGATGAACAAGCTTTCATAATTTCAACTTACTTTTCTGATCACACTTGTGGACCAGAGTTCAATGTGAAGAATTTAAAAAGTAAATGTCCTAGTGAAAAGTATCTAAAGAGTTTTGAGACTGATCCTAAGAGGAGTACAAAATGGTGGAAAAAAGAAGTAATTAAAAAACTTGGGTTTGATGTGTCCAGGTAACAAGCATACAAGACGAATAAAAAAGCTTTGCTAGTCATATAGGGTGATCCTTCTGTGCAATTCCATATGTTTTGGGACTATTCTAAAGAGTTGAGGAAGACCAATCTTGGAAGCACTGCCATTTTTTACACTACCTCTTCAAATGGTGAAACTAAGTTCAGTAAGTTCTACTGTTGTTTTCATGATTCAAAGAAAGGATTCAAATGGGTTGCAGGCCTATAATTGGTATAGATGGTTGTCACTTAAAAGGCCATAAGTTGGGTATCTTGCTAACTGCAGTGGGTGTTGACCCCAACAACAATTTATACCCTATAGTTTATGCTATTTTGAGTGGAGAAACAAGGGAGACTTAGTCATGGTTTCTAACCATACTTAAGTCAGACCTAGAGATTGAAGATGAAGAGAAAATGACCTTCATGAGTGACAAACAAAGGATTTTAATTCAAGCTTTTAAAGAGGTTTTTTCCAAACAGTCCTCATAGGTTCTGTGTTAGACACCTTCACTCAAACTTCAAGAATGCATGTTTCAGAGGCTTAAGTATTGAGTTAGCATTTTGAGGTGCTGCATAGGCCACTACAGTTGGGGAACTTAAGAGTAGGATGATGGATATAAAAAATCTGAGTGAAGAAACGTGGGCATGGTTTCGTGACAAAGAACCAAGTGAGTGGTCAAAATCACAGTTTTCAGATTTTACAAAATGTGATATGGTTCTTAACAATGACTATGAGTCCTTTAATTCAAATATCCTTGAGGTAGGAGACAAGCCCTTCATCACTATGTTGGAATGGATTAAAGAGCACTTGATACAAAGACTACATCAGAATAGGGACAGAGTAGCTGTAAAATGGCGTAGGAAACTGTGTCCTAAGATACAAAAGGTATTATAAAAACATTTAGCGAAGATCTTTGATTGTATTCCAATAAAGGTAGAAGATCACAATTATCAAATTTCATACTCTGGTGGAGAACAATACGTTGTGGCTCTTGAAAAGAAATCATGTAGCTGTAGGGCTTGGGAGTTGAGTGGTATACCTTGCTCACACGCTCGAAGAGTCATTGTCAACAAAAAAGAGACTCTGTTGACTTTGTGAGCTTGTTTTTACTCAGTACACATCTACAGAATAGCCTATGAATCTACAACCATAACAAGAGAAGGGACAGACTTACTATGTTCCTCCNTGGTAGGAAAAGAGGCAGACCCCCTTCTTTGAGAAAGAGAGAACCTAATGAACCAAAGAGAAAAAGAAGGAGGTCAGCTTGTCTATATAAACTTAAAAAGTAGAAAACAACTGTAAGGTGTATAAAAGCAATGAACCAGGTCACAATGCTCTCACATGCAAAAACCCATAGTCTAACATGAGGGATAAACTAAAGATTAAAATACATCTTTTATTACATTATTTTTAATACAAAAAATATGTATTTTAATTAACTGCTCATTCTAGCACCATCTTATACATATGTATATTGGCCAGGTTACCAAAAAAAACAAAGGTGGTGTAGAGAAATCAAGTGATGCAACACAAAAACATGAGAAAAATGCAAATGCCAAGATGTTACCACCGGCAGAAGAGGACTTGATGAAAAGTGTGATTTCATATGAGGATTTGATTGCAACAATTGAGAGCCGACTGACAGTAACTTATACCAATATGTGCAACCTCACAAACTAGGTACTTCTCCATTTGAGCAGTTGAAAATGTCCTGAAATCAGCCACCTCTGACTAACTCTCTCTAAACTAGGATCATTATCAGGGTAACCCGACCAATAAAAGGAGGATATATCAGACCACTCTTCAGTAGAATACCCACCAGCTCCAAGTCAATTGTGGTGGAGAGTGGGAAAAAAATTCTTGGACATATCTCAAAATAGCCAGACACAAGTGCAATTTAAGAAATGGAAAGAGAAAATGAAGTAGAAAATGGACATTTGCGTGTTAGGTTTTGTTTCTTATAAGTTTAGATTATGAAAGTAAGGATGCCTGTTTTGGATATATTTCGATTGTGAAATAATTAGATGCTTGTTTTGGATATGTTTTGGTTCGGCGTAGATGTTTTTCGGATATTAATTTTGTATAGAATTTGGTAATGGAATGCCTATGGAAGGGGGTGTTATCTATTGGAGTGACTATGTAATGAATTTGATTCTATATTGCATACTTTTTTCATTTTTTTTTTTTTTTTTTTTTCNATATTGTGTCCTTTATGTTAACAGATCATCCCTTGCATTCAAAATGTATTTGTGTTCTGGATATAAAATATTATGTTGACAACTTATATTTGAGCAACATAAATACATGAAGCATCTTATAATGTTTATGAAACAACTTCAACATGAAGTACAATGTCATAGGTACACAATTCTTACAAATAACATTCCATTTAAAACACAACATTCTCATACATACAATGTCATTGAACCATCTTAGAATGTCGAGGAAATAACCCATCCCACCATTCAAAATGAAAAATACAGAACACTTCATAAATTACTTAAGCATCTTCACTGAAGCAAAATACAATATACATCTTCACTCACACACCACTGAAGCATCTTCACCATCCTCATTCCATTTATGTTCTAATATTAGCATCTTTGAGATTGGACAGTAGGGTAAACACCAGTAAAAGAACCAAAATGAAAACCATCTTCTTCAATCTGTTATTCGACTCCACCAAATATCCATTTCTTTATTTCAACCTCTCAATCTCAATTTCACTCTCATTCATCATCCTCAAAAGGATAGGGATTATCATTTTAGACATACGACACATTGGAGGGTCGATCTAGTCAAAGAAATCACACGCTCTATATTGCATATTGAAAAAATTATGAATCAAGAAAAAAAAAAACCTTGAAATAAGAATTGGAAACTTCAGTAAAGAAGCAAGTCTATTTAACAACTTACATCGTAATTCAAGCAGGACTGAAATCGCCGCCTAGGGTCAGTGTCTTTCATGATGTTCGAATCACCGTCCTTCAACCACAATGGCATATCCCATTTTCCGTCACAAAAGACATGGAGATTAGGGTTATAAAAGTTAGAATTTGGGAATTTGTTAAATTGAGGGGAAAATCTCAATTTTTTCTGCTTTATTAGCATGTATATAGCGCCACGTTGGATGACTGTCGCCAGCCTGTCCAAAAGATAAAAAGCTGAAAATCATAAATCCCACAAGAAAAGTTCTACTTTTGATTCATTTTGAAATTTGTTCGATCTATTTTGTTTTTCACTATTCGATTGAGATAAAAAT
>BKCP01003335.1:2567869-2590284 GCA_008636005.1 Striga asiatica
TTCGGATGGGGTGTTCATGTCCATCTAGGTTGTGAACAACTATTCTTGCTCGCAAGTGACTGATAGAGTGATCTTCGGTTCGCCCGATGACGACCCACCCTATCTAAGTGCAGAACAACAGAACGTAGAACTTGTTTAATCTAACATGATTCTCATTCATAAAGGGTAAATGTGTAATAACATGCAAAGCCAAGCTTTCAGTATATAACACTAACAGATCAGCTGCTGCTGCTATTATGTTTGTCGAGCTTGCGAACCTTCTTCGGTGGATGCCATCAGTTCAGTAGGTACAATATTTATCTTGCGATTATTACAAATATTTTTTTCATTACAACGGGATACCTATGAACATTTTAGTTTTCAGTTCATACAACTTAAACTAAAAGAAATAGCAAAACACAAATTGTAGATGCAAAAAGAGAATCAGCAGAGGCAAGGATTGCTCTTTCTGCAAGACGAATACGCCTCGTAGTGTGCTGACGGATTCAGGCATCTTGTCCCCAAAAAATACAACGACTACATCTTAGAATCTGTACCACTTAAGATTTCTGAGCTCCGGCGAACTTGAAAGGAGGAGAAAATAGAGCACTGTATGTTATGATGCGTGAGGCTTTTTCTGGAGAGTGCAAATGTAGATGATGTTCTTATACCTTCTGCAAATTCTACATTGTCCTATTTTTTAGGACTTCCATCCATGTAGGAGATAACTATTCAGCTTGTAACAGTCCACTTATGGTTGTTGTAGTTGAGCAGTTTCTCAGCTGTTAACTCATTTTCATTCCACCTAATAACCACTGAAACAGTCAGGTGGACAGGTGAAAGGACACACGTCTAGGTTCGATGTCCCTGGAAAGTCTCCCAAGAGTTGGGTCAATACTCAAGTCCAAGTCCAACCAAGTCCAAGATCGACCTAGGCCGCCAAGTCCAGCCCACAGTCCAATGACCAAGTACTAAGTACCAAGTCCGAAGGCCCAAGGCCTAAGTACCAAGCCTAGGCCCGAACCAAACTTAGGCGGTCGCGAGCGGGCGCGCACATATGTGATCGAAGCAAACACTAATACTTGGTGCATAGTCTGTTGTTGCTGTAACTTCTTCAACACTCTTTATTATAATAAAGAAAGTTAATCTCAATTAACTGTCCAATGTGGGAAGGACTTTTGACCCTTTTGTGTGTCCATTTATGGCTAAATTTTATCATTTATCTCTCACCATAGTCAGCTTTGAGAAAATAAATATACCACGAGTATCTACTCGGAACGTAGAATTTTTCAACACAATTTGATTTAGCCCGAATTAAATATTTAGCCATAAATATTTACCTCCTTGTATAATTACAAAGGTAAATTCTGCGTACAACTGACCCCCCAGACCCCAACCTGTTGGGAATATACTGGGTATGTTGTTGTTGTTATAAAAGATTCAGTTAAAATCTGGTCAAACCCAAGTTTTATAACTGATTTTTTCAATATCCAACATGTAGGAATCTAATATGAGTCCAATTTTTTTTAATAGCTAAGTTATATTTCTCCAACATTAAAATATCATAATACTATTCAAAATATTATATATTTGTGTGTGTAAAAGAAATATTGTTATCTTATTACTTTTCCATACATCCTTGAATGAGAAGGCCATTTCAACAAATAGATGGGAATTGAAACTAAAGAAATTGTCAATAATTTTTGTTGTTCTTCACCTAGTAAGAAAAGCCAATGCCAAATCTAGAAAAGTAGTGTAGAACGGAAGTGAAAAAGAAATGTACGAATTAGTTTAGAAAATAGTTAGGTAGTACCAAAGGACAACCCCACCACTTGATCTGTTAGCCAACACAGTAACATGGCAAGTGCTCCTATTTCCTAAAAGCAAATTGAATAGTCTTAAACGTTAATACTTATTACTATTATTTCACTCCCATAACCAAATATTATTGTATCTTCATGTCACCTGTTTGCCCACAATCTACATTTGCACAAGACTATTTGCAACAGGGATATATTCAAACTTGTACAATTTCATTTCCTAAACTTTATTTCCCCAAAATTTCAGACTTTCTATTTAAATTGTATTCGAAAAACTTTTCTATTTATATTAATAATGGATATATATGAATAAGGCACGGTATAGAAATATTGAGAGTTTGATGGATCAAAGATGTGTTTATTGATTTTCTAAATAGCTTCGGACCTGATTTTTTTTATTCCTCAAATTACCTATGATTGTGTTTATTTTCTACTGAAATGTTAAGTTCTAGAATATAAATTAAATAAAATTATCATACTAGTACATAAATTTGATTTTGTTAAGAATGTGACAAATCGACACTGCATAAATATAACTTATACGTAAAAAACTTTACAATGAATCAATTTATGATATATATACCGGACTTCTAAAAAAAAAATTATTGTTAGACAATCCTACTTGCTAGGTTAGGCATCTATATTTTTTCAATAAATATGTATAAATGAAATGTGATAATTTCTCATAAAAGTGTTATTAATGAAAAATGGCATATTATAATATACAACTATACATTTTAAAAATGTATGATATGAAAGATGTGACGATTAGACCTATTCCTGTAAAAAATTGTGTAATAATAAAAATTTCCGTGTTGGGTTGAAAAGTTAAACAGTGGGGTGCACTGATTATAATGATTGATTTTTCTCCAACTCCCTCACGCAATAACCTTAAAACTACTACTACTACTACTCTTCCCCCTACTTTTATTATTATAATATAATAATTATTATTATTATTATTTTCATTATTACATAAAATCAAAACACGTATCGCCATTATATATACACCTCTCCCAAACACACTTGCTTTGCTGTATCTACCCTTCATCCATTCCATACCTTTACTTTCTCTCTCTACACTTACTAGGTTGCACTGCCATACCTTCCATCAAATATTATACTTTCAAAACAATTCAGTTCAATTGAATTTTCCATTTTGAATTTCTTAAGCAGAAAAACAAAATAATGTCGTCCTCGATAAACCACTACCCAACGGACCTCTCCCACCCCCAGTGGTGGACCCACCCCGACCACAACCACCTCTACTACTCCGCCACCGCCGCCGCCGCCGGCCGCGGCCTCGACCTCAACGACGACGACGACGGCGGCTGTGCGGCGGAGGAGATCCCCAAGGAGCGCCTCTTCGAGAAGCCTCTCACGCCGAGCGACGTCGGGAAGCTGAACCGGCTCGTGATCCCGAAGCAGCACGCCGAGAAGCACTTCCCCCTCGGCGGCGGCGGCGGAGGAGATTCCGGCGAGAACGGGCTGCTGCTCGGGTTCGAGGACGAGGCCGGCAAGTCGTGGCGGTTCAGATACTCCTATTGGAATAGTAGCCAGAGCTACGTGCTGACTAAGGGATGGAGCCGATTCGTGAAGGAGAAGCGCCTCGACGCCGGCGACGTCGTCGTTTTTGCGCGCCACCGCGTCGACGCCGGACGCCTCTTCATCGGATGGCGGAGGAGGACCGCCGCCGACGGCGGGGACGCGCACCAGCCGTCCGCCGGGTGGAACCGGGTCGTTTACCCGGGTCAGTACGTTCAGGTCGGACCGGCGTCGGTTGCGTACCAGCCCGATTCCGTTCACGCAGGTGACGTATTTTCTAACACTGTTCAATTTGTTTAATACTAAAAAGAATTGTTTGGCCGATCGATTTTACTGTTGTGTGCAGTATCAGTCATACATTTCTGTCTCGTCTGCTGTGAAATTTGCGTGAATATCTCGTGTTCTGTAAAAACGCGCATAATGCGCGCGTGGGCCGCATTCCCCCTTACTAGGCTAGAGAACATGTTATCACATTTTTCTTAGTCCTACATTTTTATTTTTATTTTTTATTTTGATGTTTGCGGTAAAATGCAATGACACAGAAACTTCATAAATTATAAAATTTCAGGTATTTAGTATTTTTTTTTTTAATTAAGAAATGAGTGATTTCATAAATTATAAAATTTGCTTGGTTAAGACTCTTCCACCGCCAAAGTTATATTACTGTAGTACATCATGTACTATAAAAAATAATGTGTAGTCCATATGTGTGTGACACGTAGGTGGGTGCATTTATGGTTGATCCCAATCGAGAAATAATGAATAATCCTCATGCAAATTAAATTAAACGTGTTGTTTATCACAGGAAGAGTTGTACAACAAAGCCAAACAAGTTCATCAAGTGGAAACTCCAAGATGCTGAGGTTGTTCGGAGTGAATTTGGAGTGCCAGCAGCAGGCCGAGGACTCCGACCCATCAACCCCAGTGGGCTCGCCCATGTCTGGCCTGGCCCAAGCCCAACAGTACCACCACAGCCCATATCACCATTCTCAGTATTACTACTCTAATCACATGGTAACACCACCAAACACCATCACAATCTTTTAATTTTCTGTGCTTCAATTTCCAATATGTTGTGTGATTTTGCTGTTTCCCCAAATGAAGCAAATAAGCATGATGTTAGTTACTGTAGTTTCTGGACATGACTTTTAGATAAGTGTAGATTAGATTGAAATATTCAATTGAACTCGCAAATCCAGTGTTATAAGCTAGTCGAGTTGAACAAGTAATAGTCATTTATGGAAAGCTAATATAAACATCACACAGTCAGTCAGTCACTATAGATATTGTTTGCTGCTTTTTGGTAAATTGCATTTTCTTGGTTTTTCCCATTTCTCGATAGTGCTTATAATAATAGTAGTAATAACAAATAATAATAAATAAAACAAAATGAAAAAATGCATTGTTGTATATATAAATTAAAACTGCAGTGGTTCAGCTATATTTTTTCAATAATATATAATTTTATTATATTTTTGAAAAAAAAATGATGGATCAACTCACTTGTAAATAAATTTGTAAGATATAATATGTTGAGGAACCGTGTGAAAATGGGAAACTGTATTGGAATGCATTTATAAGTGATTGCTAAATCTGGGACTGTTTGGAGTGTGTATTTATCATATGCGTGATTCTGTAGAATTGTCTTCACTGCTTGGTCTGTGGTCCACGCTGGCAAATGGTGGAAAATTAGGCCCAGCCTTTGAAAATTCACAAGATATTTTTGGATTCCCAGTCCTTTTACTTTAATTAGTTATTATTATATAAATAAAAAAGGCTATTGATTATATTTAATTGATTAAAATCATGAGAACTTTTCGAGTTGGTTTGGTAGGTCGTACCTATTATTTTAACAAGTTCAAGAAAGAGAAAAAAGCCAATTCATTGCTTTTTGTAATTTAATTTGAATATATTTATGAGTTAGGAGCTGACTCGGGGTGCCCTTAAGGCAACATCAAATCAATCTTGAATTCAAGTTTTGTCTGTGGGTTACAAAAATTTCAATACCTTTTTTTTTTTTTTGTTTAATTTAAAATCATTTCATTAACTGTTTAACTGGGGAAAAAGAGAAACGTAATTGTCATCCTAGTCATTGCCTCACGTTGGGCTTACAATTCAATTTTATTATGTTCATATTGGACAATCGTGTTCTCTAAGTTTATCTCACATTTTTATTATACAGAATATTTTGTATTGCTGACCGTCCAATCATTAATTAAAAGTTATCTATCAAATGTTTATTTCTGTTTATGATACCTTTTTCAAGTATGATATTTTTTAGTAAAATTATATACATATACATAATGAAGTATGTCGGTAGAACTGTTTAATTACGAACATAATGCTAAGAATAAATGTATTAGCACCTGATAATGATATATTGTCCCTGTCAAGTACACTTCTAATTATATGCCAAAAATCGTAAAAATCTTATTTGGGTTAGTCCTTCCAAGTTCCACAACACCATTTTTTATGCCGAAAGCACAAAATACATTGATTTTTATTTAATATTTTCATCACAAAAAGCTTATAAGTTTTGACCATGCATCAATTAAATAGAAAGATAAAGTTATATGGTCCACTTGCGCACATATGGCGGGATGGCCATTTTTTTTCCTGCATGCTTATCAAAAACACTATCATGTCACCTTTTCTAATAATTGACTAAACTACTATTTTTTTTTTTTGTATGGTTGAAAAATGCAGGATATCAGTTTCTCAGGAGCAGATGTATATCGGCAAGGATANATGTTTATCTTTTGCTTATTAACAAAATCAAAAAGAAAAAAAAAATGGTCAGCCATCCCATATTTCCTGGACAAATTCTCTCTCTCTAGAGTTGGAGCATGCATGCACCAGAGCAGCAGATAGCAGCCCCTCACTCAACTCAAGTGAAGAACCCATTTGGGAAAGTTAATTAAGATAGAAAGAGACTGCAGGTTTTTGTGTGGGTCCCACAATTGTAGAGAGAGAGGGTCCCATATATGCATGTCTAGTCTAGGTTGGAGGAGAATATGGATATGATGGTTGCAATCAAAGAATCTGCCTAACATTGTACAAAAACCATGTTACAATTTTTGTTACTGTAGTGATTCTCTCTGCCTTCTTTATAAAAGATTTTTCAGAAGGCCTTTCATCATCTTCATCTCCACCATTAATTTTGATTGCAAATTACATTGGGAATGTAAGGGGTAGATAGAGACTTCCATTTTACTCTTTCTTTGATGGGACAATTGTCAATCCCCTCTTTTATTAACTACGTACTACACATATTTTTCTTGCAATGGATTGGTCGAGTAATATTACAAATAATATACTCCCTCCATTTTGAAATATAAGGCGTATAAAGATTTCTCAATTTTTTTGAAATATAAGACGCGCTCAAAAATTAAGACAAATTTTTGTATTTTTTTTCAAATATACCCTCATTGTGTTGAAATTAAGGAAGTGTGGAATGATTGTGATTAGAGTAAATAAGGTTAATTTAGTCAATTTATTCATTAATTAATGTCTCCTTAATATTTGTGCATTAACCTTAAATGCCTTATATTTAATAACCTTAAATGCCTTATATTTCAAAATGAAGGGAGTAATTAGTAAGGTGTATTTTGATCTTCAAAATTCTAAAAACTTGGCTACAAAAAATCAACCTTATACAGCTACGCAAGATAGGCTTGTGGTCCGACGATTTTAATTAATAGTTATGGAAATTGTGAAGGAAATGATAAAAGGTGCTGACAAGTGGTTTACAAATTCTTACGGCTAACATCTAATATTGCGCACATGAAAAAAGTATAATTGAATTGGGTGGAAATGCCTTTCAACCTTAATAAATATGAAGCAGGTGAAATGCAGGTGGACGATTAATAGGATAAACCAGCAAGGGGAATAAAAGCCTGGAAACTGTATATGTTGAGGAATATAATTTATTTTGCAAAAGAAGAATGGAAAATGGAAAAATAAATCATTACATTATATCTAATCTAGTTCGTTTGTTCTAACTAAATTTAATGATTTTTCAAAACTTCAGCAGTTTTGAGAAAAGAAAAAATAAAAAATAAAAAAGGGGAGATTTTGTTGGTGTATGTTTTAGCTTTCGAGTTTTTTTTTATTCATTTGTTTAATAATAGTTCTAATTTATTTAATTCTCTAGGGTCTAATTTTTGGGGACCAGTGTTGCATCCAACCAGGTTGACAGGAGGTCCTCTTTAGAAATTAATTTCACCTTATGGATTAACTCATGAATTAAATTGTTACCAACCAAATAATACAAAAAACTTAAAATGGCAAACCATTTGAACCATGTGAGTCACTAAATTGGAAAATATGTTACAAGGATATAATCCAAATAAAACCTTACAATAATTTCAAGGAAATAATCAAATGACAAATTGCAATCGACCGGTGAATGTAAGCACATAGCATGCAACAACATTTCGCAGTAGCTATGTTCATCATAAGAAAAATCAGAATGAAAGCTAAATGCTATATCTCGATAAATCAAAACAATAATCAGTAAAAAAACTCGCACGGTTCAAGCTACTTTTATAAGCTGAATCGCAATTCTAGTCTCGTAGCAGCTTTTGGATCCTGGCAGTTTCAGTCATTCAACGTCCTGATGTTTGCCCTTTCTCGAAACATCAGGTTCAATCTTTCAACTTCCATATGAGTTGTTTCGAGTATTTCCACACTTAAGGGCATTTTAGGAAAAGTAAGATGTTGAAAGCACATGTATGGATCAGCATTGCATGGAATTCAAACTACGGGACCAAACGACAAGTGTGTAAAAACTCCAGGGACCAGATAGCTACTTTCCCCAAAATCGCCAGCCACTTGTGGTTAGTTACAGGACCATGTTTTGCAACTAAGCAAACTTTCATTTTCTTACACACCCATTACTAAGAGTTGATTAGGTATAGTTAAGTGGTACAAACAAGTTGAGTGACTCAAATCTGACAATGGGAAAAAAAACCATAAATACTAAGGAAAAAAAGCAGTGCCTAATGAATAGTAAGCCAGAATGACATGTTTTGTATACTGATGTTTGGTGCTTTCCAAGTGGAGGCCCCCCCACAAAACACACACATATTTTTATGACTTCACTAGCTTTGGTGCATTAAACCTCACACCACTGAAGAGCTATTCAAGTGCTTCCATGTGATTTTCCTAAACTAGTATTTCAACTGTGCCTTAAAGAAACTAAAATTAGGTAACATCAAAAGTTTATAAATGGAAAGACCGGGAGACATTTCCATTATTATATTTGTATAGTTAGCCAACGAGAAATTAGAATTCAGAACCCCACTCACATAATGGAGACGCCAATCAAAGAGACCATCTCAAATTGGAAAATAAACAGTAGATTTTGTTCTTGATAGTGAACATGTATGTTCATTGAAAGGATTAAATCAGAAGCTGGAAAGAGACTAATTTGATGGGACAAGATAAAAGGACCCGAAGCCCTGAGTTTTGAGAAAAATATGAATACTCAAGAACACCCAACTTCGCAATTGTCTCAACCACTTAGGCAGAACAAACATGTAACGGTGTCTGCTGAGTTATAATTATGAAAGGTAAATAAGATATTGGTCCTTCAAAATTAAAGTCATTCAATAGTAGATCCAATCATTTTTACAAAAAACAAAGATGAGGTGAAAGGACTCACCATACTGCTTTCTTTGGAAAAATAAAAGTTTTACGTTTTATGATCGTTCGGTCCTTGCTGAGTTTTGGAATCTTCTTTCTTCTTCTCCATTACCTTTTGTATGCCTTCTTGATAACCTTCTATGAAACTCCTGAGAGCATCTCTATAAGCAGAGGCTCTGGTCATGTAAACCCGCTGCAGAGCAGGCCTTAACGTCTCCATACCTCCCTTGGCAGCCACAGCTTTTACATTACATTTAAAGAATCACATTAAGAATCACAACAGTCCATCATATGCGAAAAAAGCAGAACTTCTACTTTTTTTTATACTTATATTTTATTTTATTGCCTACCGAGTTTGATGACAAGAATAAAGCAATACAGCCCAACCAATCAGCTAAACACTCGTTCACACAGCACACAAAAATCGTGACGCTGCCGAAAACAGAATGGCGACAGAAAAAGAAAAGAGAAATGATACTTTTAAAAAAAATCTCTTCACAGCCTCAAGTCAACATCTAATCAAAAGAATCAAGATATAAAACTGAAGTCATAAGTTAATCGTATTCAAAACAGATGACTGAATGAAATATACGTGTAAATCCAGGACATGGTATGGCAAACATCTTGCTAAAAAAGTAAGGAGAATTCAATACAACGCGCAAAGTTCCTTACCAAGATCCTCGAGTGTGGATGGCTCCCTCTCTGCCGGCGCCCCTTTTTCCCCATTAGGTTTATCTTCACTCTCTGCTTTACTCTTGTAATCGTTCGGCCTAAGCTCTGGACCAATATCCCTCACCCAGCTAGCAGCATAGAGTCTAGATGCTTCCTTCAACACCTATTAACAAAGTTCAGATCATATAGTAGCATCTAAATCCGCGAGCACTGTGGAGTTCATCACAAATAGACATTTTATTATTCTAGGAAACCAAGTAAGAGTGGGTAAATATGCAAGGAGAGACTTTCTAATATGAAATTCAACATCACCTACACTAAAAAATTTTCATGAAATACGCATTAACATATCATTCCAAAGCAAATCAATGAAACCATGCCTATTATCACTACATATTAGGAATTTGTTCTAGAATATGATTCAACACCAACCCCACCGAAAGAGAACTTACAAGGTACCGTTCTTTCCATGTGAGTTCCTGACGCTTTTTGATGTGTGGAGGATCAGGCAAAGAAGAAGGGAATGCAATCTCTTTCAGATCATAGCGAACATAATCGTAGATTTTCCGGCACGCCACTCTCAGCTTCATTCCGGCTCCTCGATTAGAAATCAACTCAAACACCAATTAATAGACTTTTTTTTTACGTAATCTCCACTTACTAACTTTGGATACTTGAAAGTTCATCAATTTCGTAGAAGCATTTGATCGAGCATGTTGTCGCCACTGAATATGTGGAAGCATGAACACGCAATGGCTGCGGAAAACTGGAAGCAAGTCAATGGAAAGTGTGAATATTAGGCGCAAATGGCATTTAAGCTCTGCAAGACTGCAACAAAAACGCGCAGGGAAAGAGATTCTAGAATTTGGGACCTTCAACAAGCTTCACCTTCTTTCTCCTCGACCTGCTTCGGTAAGAGATGTGTCTCGGCACACAAAGAAGTTAATGGGCTACAAGAATTTAGGCCCGACTGCTATCATATGATGTGTTTTATTTGGGCTAAAAGCATTCAAGGCCCGACTCATACTTGAGTTTATAAAAATATAATAATTTTGTATGAAATATTTATATTTATTAAAAAAAAAAGGACTACTTAGACAATCATATTTTTATTTTTATTCATTATTCAAATATGATATTTCGATATAAAATATTTATATGTATTAAAAAAATATGACTCTTTTAAAGTTTTATGCAGCATTATTGTTTGGCAAAGATACCATACCACATACAAATAAAAAAAAAATATCACACCACATATTGATAGATGTTCATATAGAAAGATAATATAAAGTATTTCATTTCGTTTATAAATAAGTAACGTTTGAGAAATAAAACAAGCTAATTAACAATTTATGTTTTGCTTAATATTATTATCTAGATCATATACTAATATATTAGTTCTTCATACTTTTTTTTTTTTTTATTTTTACATACTCAATTATTTTCACTATTTATATTTTGATTATTTATTTCCACTATCCGTCAACTCCTTGTTTTCTTATTTTGATTATATAGGCCTCTTTTACAAATGTTGATTGGCAATGATTAGTTTTTTAATGGAACATTATCATCTATTTACTAAACAGTGCAAATTTCAGAGGGCCCAAAAATGCTTCTTATGAATGGCAAAGAGGAAATTATGCGGAGCACGACACCTCACCATTTTATTTACACACTTACTATCAAAAAAAAATTGTTGCAAAATTAACATCCAATGTAATTTTATTTGTGAATTTACGAGAATGTTTGAAACAAACGCCTAATTAATCATCTCTCTCCCACGTTTGGAACAGACGCCTCCCTCAACGCAGCTTCAAACCTAAGACCAAATTTCATGGCTAAAACCAAGAACTCCAACCCCGATTCCAACAACTTTCAGTCGGACCATAGAGAATTTCGATCGAAACAAGCCCAGAGACATCCAAAAAGAAAGATCCCCAATGCGGCTGAAGGAGAAGAGACGGAGGATTCAGATTATCTCGATGAAGATGAAACCCAAACCGCAGGAGATGACTCGGAAGAAAGTTTGATCGATGAATTCGAGGATGAGCAAATATGGGTATCTGTTCTAGCGGGGATTTCTCAATCGGGTATATGTTCAGTTTATGTTTAGTTTATGTTCAGTATATGCGGCATATATGTTCAGTATATGCGGCGTATATGGGAAATTCTAGAGGTCAAAACATAATGCGAAACAATTTTATCATCAGTCGGGTATATGTTCAATTTATGTTCAGTATATGCAGCGTCTACTACCATGTCTTCTTATTCCACTCACCACTGTGATGAATGATTAAATTTTGAAATATGTTTACATTCTTAATCCTCGATGTTTTGTTATGCGAGATCTGAAAATTTTTTACCTTTTAAATTTTTGAAAATGGTTCTATTCTAAATCGGCGATGATTTCTTATGCCAGATTTGAAGATTTATTTGTTCTGTCCATGAAAAACGGAATGCTCAAGACAGAATCTGTTTTTATTTTTCCTTTTTTTGTTGATCACGAATTCCACAAAAACTGAACAGAAACCGTCTTGATTTGGTAACAAATAAGATCGTATATTCACAAATAGTTGACAGTCAATTCGTTGGGTTGCTAATTATTTACTCTTAATCGTAGGTTTGTAATTATTTGTAAATGTTATAGGATACTTGTAAATTGGCCAATGGCAAATTCAATGGTACATGTTGGGCCTATCCTCACATGCTTAATTGCTTATTCACCCTTGATCTACGCACTTTCACACACAAACCCATGTGAGTACGTGCCCTTACATGTAGCATCTAGTTTTTTCTTATCAGTCAATCCTAAGTGACAGGTTCTCGCGCTTCGAAATCCTACTTGGCGAAAAATCATGCTTTATTATTTGGTTTGGATAATAAATAATGTTATTCTAAATCAATAATTTTAGGTTTAGACATTCCATAAATATTGAAAAGCTAATTTGGGTAATTCCATAATACTTTGACTAATATAACCCTTAATTTGTTCTGTAAGCTTACTTATTGTTGTTTATATGATTAATATAGACCTAAAATTTATTTTGGAATCTCTCATTTTTCCAAATTGAATGTTACGATCAAAATGATTAATATATCAAACTTTTATACATATATATTAAATTTTTATATATAATATATTAAATTAATCATGTCTTGATGAACTTTGATTTGACATCTATGTTATGCGTATAAAATAATTAAATAATTTTATTTATATTTATAATTAAAATTAAACTATCTATTAATATTAATTCAAAAAATATTATTATTTAAACTAAGTTCACTACAAAGTAGTTATCTGATATAAATTAAAATATATATATATATAATATAAAATGGTAGTCGTGTAAGTGATAGTGTCAATTTAAATATAAATAATACTATATTTTTAAAAAGTATTTAAAAATTAAAATAATTTTTGTTGTTATTATTATATAATTTTAATTTGAACGAGTACAATACAGCGGATTCACTAATCCGACTACATCACTAGCATGGAGGTACACTTGCAATCAGTGTCCTAGAAACTACATAATAAAACTAACCTGGATGACATGCAAAGTGAAATCACTCGAGCACCTTCATCCTAGTCCAAACAAAACTTGAAAAACAGATAAGCTAGAAGAGATTGTTGAACTGAACCCAAGGACCTAATCAACAATTGCGCTTCCAATTTTAGTTCTTTGAAAGCTTGCGATTTTTGAATTCGATCCACTCCCGCCAAGCATTGTCCACGATCATTTTCGCAGGCAGCCATTCATTTCGAAAAACCCACAAGTTTCGAGCCTTCCACATCCACCAAAGGATATAACTGGAAAGTTGGATACGGGATTCCGAGATATCTGCTTTGTTGAGCTCTGAGATCCTCCACCACCAATCATTGAAGTCCCCTGTTTTCTGGCCACAAAAATCCCAATCCAATGCAGAAATATTCTAGACCTAGGATGCTCTAGCACAATGAAACAGAGTATGCACAGTACTTTCCCTCTCTTCACCACAACATTTGTAAAATTCATCCACTTCAATTCCACGCTTCATAAGAGTGTCTGCAACCGGTAAAGTACCTGTGAAATACTTCCACACAAAGTATTTGTGTTTAATTTTTCCTTTAATATCCAGCTGCCAACATCTCTTTTTATCCTTAGTGGCAGAATCACCTCCCTCTGATTTGTCTAACATCATCAGTTTATGTTTAATAAAAGCAGAATATGCGGATTTAACAGAAAATAAACCTCAGTTCCAAATTCCAACTCCATCTGTCTTTTTTTGTGGGGTCAAGCTGTCTGAGCTTCAAGATTTGGGCCACCACATTTTCATCAAAAAGCTCCTTCAGGTTATAAGTTAACAAGTTCGTACAAAATTAAGAAAATCAAGTAGCCACAAAATTAAGCCAACTAAGTTTAAACATCTGGTCTAAAATATTCCCAAGTTATAGTACAAAAGTTGAAGTGAGAAAATTATAAATTTGGTACCAGAATTTTTGTTGTTTTCCACATTTGGTCCCAGGTACGCCAATTATGGTCCTTTTTTAATTTTCGTTGCCAAGACTTAACGGTCAGCGTTTATAACCTGGGACCAAATGTGGGAAACAACAAATGTTTTGGGACCAAATTTGTAATTTTCTCGAAGAGTAAGTGATAAAAATTATTTAAATTTATTTTTATTAGAAACATTTTCTTAAAAAGTTTTTAGTAAATATTAAAAAGGTATATTACCATTATTTCCTAACAATACATTTAGTTTATTTTTTAATAAATTATAAAAGATAAATATAACTAACATACAATTCTTTCACATTTTTTTTTAACTTAAATTAAACTTTAACTTGATTTTTTTACATAAAATGATTATTTAATTGGGTAACTTAACAAAATATGTATAAAATAATTTTATTAATTAGTTCATGATAAATGAGATGCAAAAAAAATATATGCTATAATTTACTATAAATAAGTGAGAGCAAATGTCTATTTTCACTTATTTTAATGCCAAATTTTGTTTTATTATGCTTAAAATTGAAATTTTTTATGTAGATGTAATTTGCATAAATAAATAGATTTTTCAATTTGTAGTTGTAAAATCAAATTGATAAATAAAAAATTATTAAAATAAAACTAGACAGTAATAAAAAAATATTTAGATTGGGTTTTTTTAATTCGTATTATTTAATAAAGTTTGTAAGGATATATATAAATTATCACATTATACTAATATTTAAAAGTTTAGACGGATTAGTATTATTGTAAGCATACTCACATTTTTTCTTGTTTTGATAAATTGAATTATGTCTTTTGGTTTGCTTTATTTAATTAAAATAATATTATTTCTAAATATTCTTTAATTTAAATAATATTCAAATAATTGCCAATATTTTTTAAGTAATGACGGTAATAATATTAGAAAATAAAATAAATACCACACAATTAGCAATTATATCTTTTACTTTTCCACCCAAAATTAAAATTTATCAACGCCTTTACTTTTCCACCCGATATTTATTTTTATAAAATTATTTTTAATATTTATTTCTCGCATCATATTCATAGTAAATTAATTTTATTATGTCAGCTTCGAGTGAATGAGAGAGACTTGAAGAACTTGAAGAACTTATTTTTTTTAAAAAAAAAAAAAATGCAAAATTGGTCCAATCTAACGTCCTCACATGAGCCCCGTCAATCTTGACGGACGTGGAACCATTTTGGCAACGAAAATTCAAAAAAGACCATAATTAAAGTGTCTGGAACCAAATGTGGGAAACAACAAAAGTTTTGGGATCAAATTTACAATTTTCTCAGTTGAAATGAACGAGTCGCACTGGCATTTCCTAATTATTAGCCATTCCGAACTTTGCATAGAACAATCACAAAACATAAATCCTAAATGTTAAATATCCATAACAGCATTCCGACATTTTTTTTTTTTGCTCCAAACGATTACACAAAACACAAAATAACACAATACCTGCCCAACTCGCAGTATTCGAGGTTACCTCTCATAATCTCTTCATCTTTTCAAATATATCTAGCTTATTTGGATTAGATCCACAGGCCAAAATATACTGGGAAAGATTGAAAACATTAAATGAAGGAAAAATATAGCACACATCTTACAGGAGGCAGAATACATTTTAGCTTGAACACGTTGATAATGTATGTCCATACTTAAAAATGATAATAATACTCTGTGAAAATCATTAAACAAGTCGCGCTTTCAAAATTACTATGTATATAATATACTCGTGCCTCAGCATCAGCATGACAAGATTTCTTCAAGGCGCTTTATATAATNAAATTGTGGCTTAAAATCAGCTTAGGAACTCGTTCAGCTTTTTCCCTCTCGTGCTTAGATTTCCCAACACGTGATATACAGCAACAAAGGTGTAGGCAATTTACTCAAATCTGAAAACACTGCAAAACCGAAAACTAGATAAATAAAAAGGTCAGAATTTATCCCAGGGCAATAACAGTTTTTCAAGCAAAGCAATTCTTTTTTAAGAGTTTAAGTGCATATGAGTAATCTGACTAAAGAAAAGAAAGAGAACCAACTTTCAACTGTCACATTGAAATAACAAATAACCCCACATAACGTAAACATCTAGCGTAAAACTATAAATTTGAAAGATAGCTACTTTTCTTTGTAGTTCAAGATTTATTTCTATTTTCATCCAAGAAATAAATGACATTCATGGATTTGTCATAGATAATTACCAAAACAGCTGCTCTGCTCAATCCCGTGAATTTACGATGTTCATGCCTCAAAGCATGAACAATATGGAAAAATAAGCCCCACTGTTTTGATGGGCAGTGGTAAAGTGTGCCGGTCAAGAATCTGTTCTAGCAGCAGTTAATGATGAAAGAAGTCCAGCTGCCTGAGCAGGTAATATATCCCCAAATCTTCCAACTTGCCCATCCGTTAATATCGACCCCAGCCTTAGTGTGCTCTCCCCAAATCTGCTACCGACCTAATGATGTCCAATAACAGGTTTAAAATCTAGCGAATAAAATTTATGGTCAATTTAATTTCTTTAAAGGCAAAAAAAAAAAGTCCACATACATAAAATCAGATTTCTCATTAAACGAGATTACATATTGTTTGGTCTCCCATCATAAGACAAATCGAGCCAAGATTGCCAGGCCAGAGCCATATTCAATGCATAATTTATTCGATTCATGGGGAATTATGGCATGGAACTCCATTAAAAAATGACACGAAGAAATATGATGAAAGTTTCCATTGACATGAGAACAGAATTACAAAACAATACAATACCTGCATAAAGGACTTCAAAAAGGGTGCGGCCACCCCTAAACTCGAGTCCTCATCGACATCAGAACTTCGAGACACCTCGTCACTTTTGTAACTTTTCCAGGAATTTCTCGAGTAAGCATCATCCACGGATGTCGACACGGATGTTCTGGCTGCATTCCTTATGGATAATGCTGGAGCACTTTGGATAATGCAATTGAACTAGGATTAATGTGAAAAATATGATAACTTAAAAGTTAAAACACACGCTAAGAAATATTTCTCGTGAAGGATAGTGGTTACTACCTGATGGGAAGGTATTTGAACCGAGGCACTACAGAACAGCGCATGATGTTTGATTCAGAGTTAGTGGGGAGCTTCTGTACAGAGTCCGTATGTATTCTATTAAGTTGCACAAAGAAACCAAAGAGGACACTATGCCTAAGGTATGCCTGTCTCTCGTTCTCCCAAAGATATGGCTCATACCTTGGATGCATAAGATTAAAAAAAATAAATAAATAAATAAAAGAATAAGTAAAAGGACATAACAGCACAATATACTTGGCAGCAGAAGGTATTCATGTTTGGGGGAAAAAAAATGTAGCTCAGGACCCAAAGTACTACTAGAATCTAGATAATAGCATGATTGCAGGTAAAAAGAGGAACGCCTACTGATATTCAAACTTAAATAAAAAAGAAGTGTTTATGAACATGAAACAACTGCAGAGGGCAGGTTCTCTTACAAATTGCCAGTGATGACTCAGATTTATTCTACTGTTACATCATAACCATCCATAAATTCACTGGGTTGCGACTTGCAATGAAAATCTAAATATTTCCATGTTGAATGGGATGAACCAAAGATGATTATTTCTAATTTAAAATTATATATCATTTTCTATTCATGATTATTAATGCTGAAACCAGAGTTTTATTTAAGGAATTCAACTATAATTCAAACCATATGCAAAAGTACCTCACCAAGACTAACTCACAAAACCACAATATGCAGCCAAAAATAGAAGGACGTTAGAATGCTAGAAAATGTTGTCCCTATATGAAGACTGCTGTCAACATTATCTTACCTGCATAGATTTTATTGCGTAACTTCTATTCTGAAATTTACATTCGTTTGATAGTAGTAATGGTATATGACAGTTAAAACATCAAAAGGCAAAGAGAACCTGGTCATAACCTCAACCATAGTCAGCCAAAATTTTATCGGGCGGTGTAAATGCAAAATGTTGTTTCCCAAAGAAAACCAGGATCTATAAAGAAGAAAGATCAATATCTTGGTTTAACAACTTACGTGAGCCAATCTATGGGATCAAGCCTCTGTGAAAGGAGATTCACCAACTCCTTAGTGCGTTGTCCCATTAACGAATTTTGTGACTGTGCTTTCTGCTTCCTCCTATAAGGGGATTTCACGCTTGTGATTTCAAATGCATCCTTATTTGCATGAAAATCACCCCCAGACAGGATATCAGAAGCAAATTTCAAATCGAATAACACTTGTAAAACACCTTTCTCTGAAACTTGCGACCTAAAAACTTCAGTTGACAGGAAGTCATCATAAATCCCAAGAACCTACACAAGCATAACCCTTAAGTATTCAGGTCGGGGCTGAATAACAGTTGTTGAATAGGAAAGTGATATTTGTAAAACTGCAGAATGACACAGATGAGTCAATTGATTGATACATAAAATTTGTCTCCCAAAATTTTTTAATACAAGACGTGACATTGCTCAGCAGTAGATCCAAAATCATTTTGGACCTTATTCATTATTTAAGTGGGAAAACTAAGAAATAACTATTACCTCCACATATAACAAGAGGTTTCTTTCGAAATACAAAAGACAACATATCAGATCGCCCATCGAACAAATGATTTAAGAGAAACTAAAGTGATAAGGAGATCCAATCCATCCCACTTTTTATTAGTATTTGAGCTCTCACTATCCTTATCTTAGGATCCTTTGTTCGAACCTCATGTGGCACCATTTTCTACAAAGGATATTAATTTCACTAAACGAGACCAAGCGTGGTCTGTGATATCTACGAATAGCAAACATCAATTATGAAAAGAGAACCTCATATAGTTTCAGTAGCAATCCAATGACTTGTCAAAAAAAGATTCATTGAAAACTGCTGCAGCCCCCTAAAGAGCATATAATAGAAGTTAATGCCGGGAAATGCTTAATTATTGTTTCATCCCCTACACGTTAAATAGTGAAGAAAAAGTTATCCACAGACATCGAAATAGTGTGTCCACGGTCCTAACACTTACGTACCAAAAAAATTCGACCCTTATAACCAAACCCTTCTACATAAAGTCACATCCAGAATTGTTCCCCAAAAAAGTTCAGAACGCACCTTATCAAATAGCGTTTTGGCAAAGTTCTGCAGAATTGCTACATCAAGTACATGCCCACCAACACGGTGAATCTCTTCACATGCATAAAATAAACATGAAGTCACGTATAGAGAAGGCATTGAAGGAAGAGATATCTTCATCTCCGACTGGCCATCACTCGATTGTTCTTGCTGCTTGACCACTGTCTCCTCCCAACCCTGTCCAGTAATTTAAGATACTTTAGAGACAACAAACCTTTTTATTGTTCCTGAATCTGCCAAAGCAAGATAACATTGGTTTGCACAGGCATCAAGTAAAGACAATGTCATCTAACTTTATGTTATTTCCTAGGATGTACAACTAAAGAGTTGTAGCTGCACTTGGGTATATAAGTTATGCATCATGCATGCAAGCAGTAATCATCAGAAAGTACAACCAGGAACAAGAATAACAAAAAATATCTCATCATACATATGGGAAGGGGGTAAAGGGGTTAGCAGACCAGCAGAAAAGGATTCAAGTTATATAAATAGTAATATTCTTACTCTGACTGGAGCAGTGGAAGACAAGGCATCATCCCGTTTCAGATTTCTTGAAAAAATATTTGAAAGTTCACTAGCAACCCATGATATCCACAGATTGTAAGCTCTGATGCAAAGATCTTTGGTTGTCTGCCTTAATTCTTCAAGATGTGGGCTCAACTTGTCATCCGCTCCGAATAGCGCACCAGTCACTAGTGAAGCCTGTTTCGTGCTGGAATCAAGCATTCTTCTCCCATGACCATCAATCATTTTCGAGTCACTGGCCACCCTAGCATTTTTCAAGCCAATCAGGGATGAAGTAGCAGCACCAGAAACTTCACTCACCCATGACCTCGGGGAACCAAGTATTATGGGTATATGTCTAGCGTGCTTCTGAAATGCAAAGAGAAGTCTCCCGACAAATAATGATCGCTCAACGAGTATAGCAGAAGAAAGTGAAGACTTTTCATCTTCATTCTCATTTTCTAGATCACAGTATAGGCTGTCGAGTTCATTCTTGAGCTGTTTTAAGATGGCCGACAGACTTTCACTACACTTGTTTTGTACATACGGCGCCAAATCCCTCAGCCTACGTAGCGCGTTTGGTGATTCCATGAAACTGAGGAGATCCTTAAGAACATTATGACAACAAATATCCACGGCATCTTTTATCCGGCTCACTTCAGGGCCAAAATAAGTGCTGATACAGCTCGCAAAATCATTTTCTTGAGGCTGGTGCAATTTCGTTCCAGGAATAGAACCTAGCTTCTTCCCATTGGGATTCACGAACCAAACCCCACCACTACTTTGAAATCTATTCAGGTAATCTTCAGAACCAGCAAGATCCGCAAGAGGTTTTGCTATTGATCGGACTGAATCCGCCACATCAACAACTCTCCGCAACTCGTCAAATTGCGTATCTATAATCCCCTTCATCCTCTGAGCAAAAACATCCTCAAAGATATCGTCCCATATATCGGAGTCCTCACCCAGCACAAGCTCTCGAGTCCTTTTCCACGGCAGCTCAATCTCGGAACCGAAAACACTCTTCAGCCACTCCAAGCTACCTTCCAAGACCTGTTTGCTGTCCATGGTCTCCCTTATCAACTTCTCGGCCAAAGAAAGCTCCGAGCCACTCGTGACCACATCTATCAAGTGCCTTCCACCGATCTTGCTAGTAATCTCCTTGCCACAGTTCCTAAGCCAGTCAGAACAAGTCCCTGAAATAAAATCCCTGCCCAGCAACACCATGTCAGACTCCAGCTTCTCCTTAAACAAATTCCACAGCTTCACCTCCTCATCCGGGTTAGGTACGCCACCGAATAACTGTGAAGCCGGGGGAGTATCCAGAATGGTCTTATAGAACAAAGGCATATCATTCAGTACCTGCAGGAACAATTCCCCCACCTGACAAACCGTGATCTGAATTATCTTCATGATATCACACAAGGTGGAGATCACTCCAGAACTACCCGCACCATCATCACGGCCACACGCGCTAAGCTTCTGCCAAATGATCGATTTTCTCGAGTCTACGAACAGAGTCAAGACCTGCTTCGGCTCGAGCTCGTCCGTGATGGCTACAGCAGCCAAGGCATCTGCATACGCGCTTATCCCGTGACCAATCGATTGATCCAAAAGCCGCTCTCGACTCCTCTGCGAGATCTGGGCCTTGAAACCCTCGACTATCTGCCACTGGTGCTGAAGAAGAGGGAAACTGGAGAGCACGTTCTTGCTATCCTTAGAGGCTAGCAGATTGGAGTGCACGAGCTTTGCCCGAATGTAACGGGCAGAGGACTCGAGGAACATTGATTCATCGAGGCAGCCCCAAATGTTTTCCGGGGTGTCGACAAGATACTTTACCCTGCAAGCCATTCCATAAGCAGGGGCTCGAGCAGGGTCAAAGGAGGAGGCTCGTGGGGCAGTGTCAGGAGAGGAGAGAGAGTGGAGAATGGCATTGTGAATGGCGGAAATGTTGGCGGAGATGGACTCGCAAGACGACTTCATGGCAACGATTGAGTCGGCTGAGTCGATTAGATCACGGTAACGGTTGCCGACCAGCTGGCGGAGCTCCTGGCTCTTGTCCTTGATTTGCTTCCTAGTGGTGGCCTCAATGGTTCGGATCTCGGAGATGGGTTTCGTGCGGAAGAGGGACTCGGCGTCTTGATTCCATGGGATGCCGCCGGTGGCCGGGCGGCTCTGGTTTGCTGTGGTGGACATTGTTACCTGTCACAGGCAGTGCAGTGTTGATTGATTCATGGTAAGCAGTGGGATATAACAACTGTTTGTTATCAAGTCATGAGCCAAATCAGGGTTCATCGTTTCTTAAACTTATTAGAGATCAAGTAGAATATTAGAGAGTGCAGATTGACTTACAGGCCCCAAATCACAGTTTTCAAGTAAAGATAATTTCCCGAATCAGTCTACACTTGAAGGCACCCACAACTCTGAGGAAAAAAGAAAAGAAAACTTCTTGAAATTATCAATCAATTATTATTAAAAAGAAAAAATACAGACCTAAGCAAGATGAATTCATCAATTCCCAAATACTTCCATGACGTAATTTTAGATTCGGGTTGTCAAGTAAGTGGTTGACCACCACTCTGATCAATGTGGACAAAAGAATT
>BKCP01003335.1:2590314-2625097 GCA_008636005.1 Striga asiatica
AAAAAAAAAAAAAAAAAGAAAGAAAGAAAAAAAAAATCCTCAATCGAGAATTAGGAGAGCCAATTAGTGGCGAGGGATGAGATCCAGCAATCGGCATATTCATGAAAATTACCTTTCTTCTCCCGCTTTCACTCTTGTACCAGATTCTGCAGTCAAATGACACCCACGATAAAAAAATGTAGCCAGATTCCGAGCAATGGGGTGATCTGCGGGCAAACAAACTACATAGCGGACTAAAAGTCCCCCGACTACTGCTGAAAAACCGAGGTTAGAACTTTCTGTTTCTTATTAGCATTCCAACAGTTATCTCCCAGTTCACTTGGGCAAAAAGGTAATTGAATAATTGAATATATATTTATATGATTATATCTCATTCTAAATCCATCAATTAAAAATACATTATTTTAATTTTTTCAATATAATAAAGTTGATTGAGTGAAGAATTGCGTGTGATTTTGAATTTGTATTTAAATAATATAAAAATATAATAATTAATGTTGATTTGATGTAAAAATACGAGAAAGTTATGAAAAATAATAGGTGGTTATAAAAATGTGAGTAGATAAATAGTGAATTAGAATTTATGTAGTGTGTGAAGATGATTGATTGATATTATTTAATTATTTTGATAATATTGAGAAGAATTGAGTTTAATTAAACTTGAGGTGAGTTTTAAATTAAAGAGTATAAAAAAATTATTCAATCAATCAAAACTGATTTTAATCTGTAGTCACTCACTCCTTTAAAAGGCCATTTTCTTAAAANTTCAGAACTAAGAAAGGATGGTCTCAAGAAATAACCCCACAAACGGAAGCCCATTCAAGAAATAACCCAGAATCCCTAAGAAAGCTCTGGTTTGGTTTTTACTTTTTACTCATCGTCGGAATGTTCATTGACGGCCACCTCATCTTCCATTTCCTTCACTTTCTCCAGCTGCCTCAACAGATCCAACCTTTCTTGTCCATATGTCGAAGGTATCTGCACAGCAGGATATTTTAACATTGTCGCAAGTTATGTCAATTCAAACAAACATACTAAAAAATAAAAGAGGATACAAACCAATGCCGGCATATAGCGTTGAATAGCTGCCAGCATAGCAGCATGACCAACTGCAGTAACCTGCAGGATAACATACACAATGCAATATTTCAACTTCTAGCTTCTATATAAGCAGGGGAAAAAATTGCATATAAAGGCATCACCTTTAAGGTTTTTTCAATTTAATCACCACCTTTTGCTATTTGTGTTTAAATCACCACCTTTCATATGTTTTGCAGATCGAAGCATAAATTTAGCTTCCGTTGGATCAGAGCCGACTTGGCATAGAGGAAAGTTAAATTTAACGACGTAGAAGTTTCGTCTATGCCAAGTCCCGCTCATAATTTAACGGAAGTTAAATTTATGCTTCGATTGGTGATTTAAACTCAAATAGCAAATGGTGGTGATTAATTATTAAATTACAAACGCCTTAAAAGTGGTGCATTTATATGCAATTTTGCCTAAGCAAAAACCATCAGTTTCTGATTCTCAGCTACTTTTTGTTACTTCTTACAATGGAATTTTTATAAACCCCAAACATTTCGGCTAACTCACAAAAAGAGTTCCAAAATGCCATTAGAATAGAATATTAACCACAAACACACAAGCAGAGACTCTGGATTTCAAAATAACATCCTCAATGCTTACAGGAAGGAGCATGAGAAAGCCAATAGGCAATACTGAGGCCAAATCAGTTAATGTTCTTCTGAGAGCTTGTTTTTCTTTTTCTGTAAGCTCGTCCCCGGTTAGCACTCTCCTAAGGAGCCCCAGGGCAGCAGCTGTATCAATAGCCAGAAGCTGAGTGCCTTGCAAGACATCCTGCATGCCGAATATTAAAAATTTTGAGATGTTCCAGCGTATAACAATATGAAAATGGATGAACATATATATTTTCACATATGAACAGGAAAGTAGTAAAAGATGTCATCAAATTATTACATTCCCTGGTTCTTTAACTAAAAATGCAGAACACTAGTTTGTGACGGTATTATGTGACAGCTAAGGTGAACCAGATTCGGCATGAATTTTGTGCAAATAACAAGTTAACGGATTACAAATTGAAGAAGGCTCTGCAAAGGGCACATCGAGCAACTTTGCATTGAGAGAAAAAAAATAAAAATAAAATAAAATAAAATAAAAAACTCTTGAAGAAGTTTTTAATCTTGGAAATCCAAATATCCTCTACGAAGAATTTTGGTTTAGGAAGAAATGGCGGTGTATAGTTCTTGGTCCGAGTTTAGGAAATTAACTACACTTAAATTCTAGAGATGTTTCTATAGTAACGGCATAGAAAGGATAACCCCATAATTCGAGATCAGAATGATATTACAAAGAGAAATGTATTTTGGTTGTCAATCTGCAAGGACGGAGATTGGGAAGAAAACTACGCACATAAACTTGGAAATTAGATCTTCATGTATGATTTCAAGCTTTAGTTAGAGCTATGGCCAGGGGAAAATTGAACATGCTACCCAGAATCATAACTGCAATAGTTACACAGGCAACAAATTATTATTGTCATATATGGCAGTATAAGATATTCATACTGTGCTTGTCTCCTTCAGTTTGTCTAGAGATCTCCCAATAATACTGTCTTTCTTTTGAACTGCTACCAACACAGAGCCTTTAGCATCACCATTATGTGTAGATGTGTCATATTTAACCAGAACTTCTTCCTGCATGAAAGTATTCAATCAATTGAAGTATCAGAGTAAGGAAACAGCCTTAGACAAGACAATGAAAAAGCCTAACACACACACACACACACAAGACAACATATACATTCTGATATGATGAAACCTCCAACAGAATATTACATAAATAAGTATACAGAAACCCTAGACTATATCTGATACTTACTCAATTTAGGTTCACCTAGACCAATGAATAATTCTGAACAAATAACATATTCCGGGTTCATCTAACTGTTTCAATCCAATGAATGGAAACTTAAAAGAAAGAAGCATTTTTATCCATGCGTCTTAAGCGCATAAATCAATCCTATCAAAAGTAGATTGAATGAGGCTGATCCACATGTATATCTAACAATGAGCCAAGAGACATGGCAACCCCAATTCCTGCATTGAAACATTCACTGAAGCAGCATTTTCATTAAATATAAAGTAAATCCATTCACAGTAGAATCAAAATTAATACAACATCATCCATTTCTTCAAGCGAGCAAAATCATCTTCATAATCACATCTCCAACAGCATACCAGTTTCAGTAAAGGAAGAAAACTCATTGTATAATTTACAGGATAACAAAAAACAGAGTATGATGGGTAATAAACCCATGAGTTGCGGAAGGATAATGAATAATAAATTCAAAAGTAAGATCTTTATGGGATACGGCCTATACTTCGTGTCATACAAATACCTGATAATACTCAACCACAAAGGAGACACAATGTACCTCGTCGTGTCCACATTGGTCAGCACTTCTTTGGACTCGTTTCTCAAGTTCCATTAATTCACTCCTTAAAAGTTCAAAGCGCTGAATTTCATCTGATTCTGATTCAGTTATTCCGTTATTTGTATTTTCTTGTTCAACTATCCCATCATTCTGCTGAAAATATAGATATTCTGTTTCTTAGAAACACTATAGAATTGCCAGGGATAAGCTCTACTGAAAGTGAAAACACATATGAAAGCATGACGTAGCTAGACAAATTTTAAGCTATTGTGCTTATAATGTATACTTTACTGTGATTATTCTTTAGTAATAAAATACAAGTATCGCTCATACATTCGACTAAAAAATTAATAGTGATGTTATCTTGAGATTATGAGAGTATCATGCAAAAGAAAAATATTATATACTGAGGCTACTAATGCAATCAGCAAAAAAACATCAACGGGAGAAGCATTCAAGCTTAGATGCTAAAACAGCTAGTAAGTCCCAAGAAACAACTAGATGAACGATCAAGGAAAATCATAGATGCGGTCATCTGTGCAACATTGTCCATAGCTGGTCTGAACTTAAACAGATCGATAGGAGCAGGAAAAAGGAAGCAGCATATGAGCAAATAAATGTACAACTAATTGATGAATTCTCGAATCAATCAAGGCATACACTATCATTTGCAGTTAACGAGCTCGGGCCAGAGAATTTATTCGGCCGGCGTATGAAGAATCCCCATAATCCGCGAAAGCTGCTACCAGAGAACAGAAAGACTACTTAGCAAAGAAAATAATTAAAAATTAAATAATAAATAGGTGAAGATTGAACTGATTGTATTAGCAGAAAACTATGATATATGTCTGCACCTGCGGCTTCCATCAGTTTCAGCATCCGCACCCTTACTACCTTTTTCTCTGGAGTACAGTTGCTGCTCACCAACTGGAGGTCTAAGGCCACTGACAGCTCCCTTGTACATTAAACAGAAGCCAAACAGGAAAAGAAAATTAATTTACGGACATTGATATGGTGTACAACACAACAAACTTACATCTATCTATATGAAGGTTAGTTTGTAAATGTTAGAAGTTATGTTTGCCTCACATCTATTAGTTACTGGGTTGCTATTACGTACAAGTGTGGACTCGGCACCCTCTTTATTTGAACTAGCTTTCGGGAATGAGCCCATTTATCATGGTACCTGAGCACCCATGTTTGTTTGTCTCGAGGCGTGCTGGGTTTGGACCCGGCCCATTTGGATTAACATGCATTGCATGAGGGTGGATGTTATAATTTGTCCCACATCGAAGTTACTGGACTGCTACTGTGTATAAGTATATGGTGTTGGGCAACCTCTTCCTTTGACCTAGCTACTACAGATGATTTCTACACTTCTACTTTGATCCATCTATCAATAACCACTAAATAAAATATATAAGCCTAGAGGTCAATATAACCACTAACTAAAATATATAAGCCTAGAGGTCAACATGATTGCTACGATATTTTAAAGATGAGAAAATAAGAAGGGTTGAGACCTTTTCATTTGGATTATCCAAAAGATCAACACTAAATCGATTAATGAAAAGCACAAAATGAGATAAAATGAACATAGCAATGTTTTCTTAAACTCGATTTCATTATTAAAGCAAGAGGGACCAAAAGAGGGCATGAACCTCGAAACCACATGAATAAGCAACATGGACATTGAAGGTTAACCTATGAAATAAGGTAAATAGAGTCAATGACTCGCACAGACAAAGGCAAGTCAGTGATGTTTCTTTCAAGCATAGCTGGTCATTTGAAAACAAAATAGTCTGGAAGATGCACAAGGTTCTTGTCTTTTTACATCAATTCCTAATAAATATGGTTGAGTGGACTATATGTTAGCTTCTTGCATCAGATTGAGGATGAAACTTCAGCATTATCGTTGAATAGATTAGAACTTTTTCATGATCACAGTTTCATCTGTATTTTTACTTTCTAGTTCATAAAATTCGTTTGCTCTTGTTCTCATTCAGATATAAAACTTCACTGTACACAACTGTAACCCATTTTTCAGGATTATATCATGTGTGGTCCAAAAGATGTCCGAAATGGTCCACATTAAATCCCCAGAGCAACTATAACCACCCTATCACGTATCCCATCATTTCATCAGCAAGTCTACCTACATTAGGAAAGCCCATTTATACTTTCATATCTAGGAGATAGATTTCCATTCCAAAACATCCAATTCAAATTTCTCAACCAAGGAGGGTGATCATGCTCCCCCAAGATCCATGAGTGCAATCAAAGTAGACAAATACCACATACCAATGATGAGTATCAATCAAAGCCACCAATTTCAGCCACGTTTTTGGGTTGAAGCCAATAATTCAGGTGAATTGCAGCATTTACCTGCTGAAGAGATGCTGCCTTAGCTCGGAAAGATGCTTCAAGAAACTCAGTTTCTTTCTTCAGTCTCCGTATCCTTTCTAGATCTGAACAAGCAGCTTTCAAATGCTCCTTTCTAGAACTAGAGCTTGATACATGCAGCTCCTGAAGCAGTTCTTCGAGCCGTAGAAGAGCTTCTTCAACATTCTCCAGTGCCTAACAGAAATTCCAGAATACAGTCCATCACTGCAACAATCTTTCTCAAAGTTTGGACACGGGTAATGAGGTGCAGATTCATTTTTATGAATATAGTACACCATAAAGTTACTAATCCAAATCATAGGAAATGATGTGAAGCTACATCCAGAGTTATAGGACAAAAAAAAAATTACAACAAACTTCGTGGTTGAAGAATGGAGAAAACTACATTTCATTCTAGATAATTGAAATTCACATCAAGCAAGACAATTTCAAGTAATTCAATTAGAAGGTGGCATAGTGTGACAACTCTTTCACTAAAATAACTTCCAAGCCATTGTGCTCTGCCAGATGTAGAAGCAACACATAAGCTAATGGATCAAAAGCATAAATCATTTACATTTAGCTTCACTTGATATATTATCAAAATACCTTATCAAACAATTGTGCCTCTTTATCACCCGATGAACGATTCCTGCAACCAAATGTCATTGGCAAAATAATGTTACAGTCTATAATCTTGTGAATGAAAAAACACCACATTTTGTTGAGACAAAAATAACAAGATGTTCATCGAGCTAATTAAGCCGCAACCAAATTATCATTCAAGATTATATTGAGTAATACATGTCAATGTGTCATATCTGTTAAAAACAAAGACAATTATAAGTTAACCACATTTTATTTCTCTTAAAAAGAGAAATCAGCATTTAACCCTCCCAGATGATGCGAAAATTAAAATAAAATTATAGTTCCAATAAAGACAAAACAAGCTTCAACATATTAACTAAAATGGCTTATATAAAGGAAATGCAAACTGGGTAGCAGCCATGTGGTATCAAATTCAACATCAAACAGCCTCAGTTCAAGGAGAAGATTGAGTTGATAGTTATAGGCATTACATGCAGAGAACTACTCAGACTTTTTTAAACAATCATTTCAACATTAATCTTTTGGGATGCACCAGAAACTACTATTTTCCTTTTAATCGGATTTCAGTTATAAATAGTACAGCATCATAAATAGTACAACTACAATCATAGCCATTATTGGCTCAAATGATAGTTATTCTAATCCCTATTCCAATCTCTTTGAACAAACTATTCAAATAAATGCCAAAAAAAAAAAGGAACGCTACAGTGTTTTTTAGAGTGAAAAATAAAGAAAGCATCTGATGAAACATTGACATTTCACATAATGCACGCTAAAAACAACTTTTGGATTAAAGTAATTTTTAACAGTTAAAAAATACAAATGTATAAAGCCTTTGGGGAATAACTGCAAAAAGATATGCAAAACTTTTGTATTTTTTGATAATTAACTAGAAAAACATACATCAACTTGAACCAAAAGAAAAATAAAATGTTAATATTGTTATTGGTACCAATTTTAATAGGGTGTATGTGTATTTATTGATTTATTTAACATATTTCTTTATTTTATTTTCATATTAACATACATATTTTGTCCATTGCCAATGGAGCTGGAAGAGTCATTGTTGACAATTCTCCTGGCATAGTGCTAATATGGACTAGATCAAAATGGCTCAATTAAATTCTAGTGCTTCTTCTATTAGTGAAGTTTCTAGAAAAAAAAAATATATCAAACGGCGCAATGCACCTTGGGTCGCTACGGAAACAACCTCCTTGTATAATTACAAGGGTAAGGTCTGCGTACAACTGACCCCCCAGACCCCAACCTGTTGGGAATGTACTGGGTATGTTGTTGTTGTTGTTGTTGTTTGTATTAACATACATATGAAAATATTTTTGAAATAAAACAAAAAAAAGTTAAAAGGACACAGCGTCCCCTGGGCCCATCGTTATTCCATCCCAGATAATAGATAAAAAGAAGTTCACGAGGAAGAAAAGAACATGGATTCCCTCAAAGGATTCAACAAAGCCTCCAAATATAAAGATGTTTCTGATGCCAAATCATGAACAGATCTTCCAACCAAACAACACGTTAATCAGAAAACTAATATCATGAGGCCAGCCCCTCATGAGTCATGACCCCAGTTAAACAATAAGTATAGCCAATTAAAATGTGGTCCAAATCATATGTTTCTCATCCCAAATCATGAAAAGATTTTCCAAACAAACAATACCTTAATCAGAAAACTAATATCATGAGGCCAGCCCCTCATGAGTAATGACCCCAGTTAAACAATATTCAGTATAGCCAATTAAAATGTGGTCCAAATGTATCCTATATGATTCTCATCGGTTTCCCAAGAGAAAAATATGCTACATTGCAAAAAGGATTATATTTATAAGAGATGCTTTTTATTCTTTATTTTCTACGACGCATTCATTATTTAAAGATTATTGACACTCTATGTCTACTGGTGCTTTAAGCAATTATTGAACAGACTATTAGGAATGTAAAGCACCGATATTCCAAGTTTCGACTGCCCTATCATTCAGAAGCACGAATGAGAAAGATAGGATGCAGGGAGAAGATAGGTACTAGGTATGTTCGTCATCTCAAACATACTTTTGAATTCCCAGCTCTTCCATACATGCTTTCAATTTGTTGTGCCTGAAATATATGGAATGGAAAAATGGCATCATATAATTATTTTTAAAATATGTAAATCAACTTATTAAAGATATTGCTGATTAGATCATCATCAAGTCTTGAAAGTTCTAAAAGTTGATACCCTTTGGAAAGAAACCTAGCTGCCTTAACATTAGATGGATTCTCAAGCCATTTGCTGTACTTGATGAAACTCTCGATCCAGTGCGAACAAACATCTAAGACTAAGGCAATAGCTTCAGTGTTGGGAGGGGCTTCATTACGTTTGTGTGCAATAGTCCGTTTGGAGTTGCTACTACTGCCTGGATAAAAAGGAACCCAATCTAGCTCTTCACAAACAACCTGTTACATCCACAGATCTTTAGTTTCTTCCACAAAGTCGATTCTGCTAAAGAAATATATTTTTCACGCTGACCTCCACATACAGTTGATAAGAACTTATTGCTGACAGCTGAGGATAATAAAGCACAGTGCCTCCAATTAGATACCTGCTCAAGAAGATAGTAAGGAACAGAAAAAAATTACTGGGTATATAAAGCAAAATGCATCTCTATCTTTGAAACCTTATAAATCCTTCAATTGGTTCATCCAGAGTTTCATATCCATTAGCGAAGAGATACGACTGTGTACTTCTCCCCAAGGCAATGAAGAACCCAAATATAGCCAAATCCCTCTCCAAAACCTTCATATAAAGGCAGGATATATCAGTACATGAGCAAAAAAGGCCAGAAAGAAATCAAGAACTTTTAACCGCATATTCTGCACATGCTGCACAAAGCTAAAGAAACGTCCAATAGGTCCTTAACAATATCATACATTAATGCAATCTTAAATTAATAAATCGGTTGATGAAATTTAAGTATATTTCAGCCAGCAGCTCATTAATAAGGATTAAGGCCAGTACAAACTTGGTTGGCTAAGAAATTTAAGTAAATGCTTCACTTATAAAATCATCGTCTCAAGTGCGAAGTGTAAAAGGCTAACGTTGTACTGAAGTCCGCACTAGAAAAGTGTCAAAGGCTCACCAGCATGTTGCACTGGATTTCGAGGCCTATTTTAGAAATTCTGTCAGTGTACACACACTACTCAAATATAAGGGCTGGGAAATGGAAATGCGAAAGCCCTTGGCTTGAGTCAAAAATTGATGAATAACCTAGTTGCCTTCCATCATTTGATAAAAAAGGAAGTCCTGTGATAGGCTAGTGAATGCTTCATCACTTTCCTGAATGAAATATTGCTCCTTCTTGCTAATTATGTTCACAATTCTACCAAATTATGTGGGCAACTAATAATTGATGCACTAAATCTAAGATAATAATTAAATCTTTACACATTTGCTTTAACAGATAAATTTTCCTTTATTGCTTGTCTTCTTATGTTTCAAGATACAAGTCATCCAATCAACTAAAAGAATGTGTTCAAATACAGAAGAATATACAGAATAACCTCAATACTTTCGCTGGTCGTGAGTCTGGACCATATTCTCTCCCGGTCAATAGCTCGCCGCAGCTGCTTTTGTACTAGACTCACCCAAAATACAATCTCCTCAGCATCGAGTTCATTTTTCACTCTACAAGCAGCTGCTCGTGGACCAAAATGGGTCAGAAATTCCCTACGCATGCCAATTTCCTTTATCGAGTTGTAAGCTTGGCCAACAGGAACAAACTCAACCAGCATATCCATCAATCTACCAGTTATGTCAGGTACAATGGAAAAGAACTGAGCACAAGAAACTTTTGTAGGGCCAAGTTTCATGATAGCTGCTATACAACTAAGTGCAAGCAAGAGAAGAGATATGTCACTTGAATTGCCAGAAACTGCAGACAAACCTTTTCTATACCTGTAAAAATTCTCATTGATGAGTATTATATGGGTGTATAAAAATATGCTGTAGCACATTAAAGTATGATAGCTGCTTACACAGCATTAGCAGGGGCAAAACGTTTCTCCTTATCGAAATAATTAACAAAGCTCGTCACCACAGCTGGGATTTGCTCAGACCAAAACCAGTCATAGGCTTCAGGCTGTTTGTCTAACAGCTTATCATTGATCACACTCTCTAAAGGAGAAGATTGCCGTGATATGCTACAGTAGTGAAATAGAAGGGTTATATTTCTGCAAATGTAACAGAATAACTGCAAACCGGATACTACACACAATGAAACTAGAAATCAGTTCCGTTAAGCCAAAACGACACAATGAAAAAACATCAGAAATGAATTTGCAAAGTTTGGAGTCTAGTTTATCCCCATGCATTCAACATATAAATCCATAAAACAATAAATGAAGTAATAATAAAGAACAAACCAGTAGTATCTCAAGTAAAAAACATAGAAGACATTGAAAATGTGAGAATCCAAAGGAGAGGGAAAAAGAATCCAACAAGATTTCACCTATTCCAAGATGTCATATCAAACAATTGTCACAGACAGATCAGAAGCCACACAATCAAAATGGATTATTTACCTCCTCTGCACAAAAACATTGATATCCCTGTCCCTTCCATCTCCTCGAGATGAAATCTCACTTGCTGCTTGCAGAAGAGAATAAACAGCCGCCTGAGAATTTTACAGGTCCTTAGGCACAAACAATGAATAACAGATGAACCCTCACCAAACATGAGGGAAGCAAAATGAACACCTAAATCAGTATATCGAAAAAGGGTCATGGTAGTCAGGGTAATTTTTCAGTTAAGAGTGGTATATCCACAACCAGTGATGTTCCAGAAGGGAAATTTCTCAAAATTAAAAAGTCATACTGTTTTGATCCATCTCTGTTGTAGTAAAGAATATTTAAGAAATCTACTAAGCAAAATAGCACAGCTAAAAGAATTTTTGAAATTCAAATTTTGTGCCTGCAACACAATATCATCATCATCAACACATCATTGTGTCAGTAAAACATTAACTTAATATGTCATCGGGGTTGATCGAGAGAATGGGAGAGAGAGAGAGAGGAGTATATTTCACAAGAGGAAGAAGCAGAAGAAGAAAATTCAACATTAGTCACCCACATCTAGTTGCCTAAATTCATAACATAATGCAAGTTCCTATGTTAGTATGTTTTAACATTTCTAGAAGTAAATCGAATTCTTCTATGTACACCATACGTGTTGGTTTCAGGCCTCAGGAGGCTTGATCACAGGTTTTCGGTAATCCATAGTTCCAAAACAACTAACCTAAAAAATAATTGAGAAACTTAAATATTCTTCTAACCTGATAAGAGAGTGCCTTAGCCCAAGCATTTCTGTCCACACCAAGCCAGGCAGTTGAGAACCATGATGTTTTCGATGCAGAGCTTTGTTCTTTAATTGCCAGCTCAAACACCCTGGCAGCATCATGCAGCAACTGAACCATGCCAGTACTGTAGTCCTCATCCTTCAAGGATTCATCTAACTTGTACCTCTTTCCCCCAATCTCATCGCCAGTTCTTGCTTGGGGTTTTGAATTAACTGTCACACCATCATCAGCAGAAGCCAAAGGCAGAAGACGGTCTATCCTCCTTAGTTTATGAAAGCTACTGGATTGTTTTCCTAAATCTGACAACTTGCACCTAAAACTAAATTTAACATGGGAAACCCTCGGGCCTCTCGTCCACGTACAACTATGATTAAATACCAGTCGATCGGGGCCAACAACTAAATTGACCCTGATAGGTTTAATTGGCACCCATGGACTTGAAGAGCTGCAAATCACATAAAATTAGAAGTGCAAGCCAGACAAACAAACAACAACAACAACAACAACAACAACAACAAAAAAAAAAAAAAAAAATCACTTTACAGAAAGCTCTAAAATTGAACATGTGTCTGAAGTCTCTGAAAACCGCATCACTTATCTTCACCAATTTCACTCTTCAATAGAACTAAATACCAATATTCCCTTAATTTTTTATTTTTAATTTTAGCTTGGGAACACCAAAAACAGATTGTTGTTGAATTGGCATAAAACATATGGCAAGAATATCAGCCTACTTTATCCGGTGACAAGTAAATACATGAGATTAACTTTATGTCAATTGCGTTTCAGGAATATTTTTGGAAAATTCAAAATGAAAAAAATAAAAGAATAAGATGTGGTGCAGAAATATATGTAACCAAAAGTGATAAATATACAAAAATGAGGAGTGAAAAGACTCGCCTGGAAGGAACGATGTTCTGGTGAAAAGACATATAATAAAATTCACGACTTAGCAGTAAAGATAACACAAATGTAGTGATAATGGCTGCTTTTTGTCTTCTGATGGAAACACTAAAGATGATGAAGCAAAATGGTGGGAAAATTGGGGAAGAACAGAGAAATTTTGTTTTTTTATTTTTTATTTGTCTATTTTTGAGGGGATAGGAGAAAATTAGAGAAGGTGACATGGCAGGAATAGATTTCCAGCATTCTATCCGCATTTGGTATACGTGGGGAGCAATTCATCACACGTGAGTTGGGCTATCTTGGACTAGACTTCGATATTTTCTCGTGCTTGGCTCACCTACAATCTTGAACATGGCTCCAAGAACAATATTGACAGCCCGGCCCATATGTAGATGCCCAGTGGCATGACTAATTTACAATACTGTCCAAAACGGGAAAAAAAAAATTCCATCAAAAGCATCAGCCATCAATAATTTGAAAAATGCCACAAACAATTCCAAAATAAAATAAACCGCCTGTTAAAAAACCGAAAAGATAAAGAACACAATATAGAAACTGGATATCACTTATACTCAATTTTCTTCTTCCTTCTGTACATTTTCATTGCATTTCGGGTGCCTTTTATAGGCAAACTTTCCCGACATAACATACAATAATTTACACCACATTCATATCTATTACTATTCCCATTTATTCAAATAGTGAAATGTCACTATTCATGCATAGTGGTTCATTCCACTTATTTATAACACTCCCCCTTGGAATTACCACTATGCAATGTGCGTTTATGCTGCCTCATTAAAAACCTTATTCGGAAAAACCCTGTGGGAAAAAAACCGAGATAAGGAAAAAAGAGTACAGCCGCACATGCTCCCCCTCGAGTTATCATCCGTGTAAATCTCGAAGATGTCTCATTCCAATGTTATGGACGTGCTTTCGAAATGTTGTAGTTAGGAGCGCCTTCGTAAATAAGTCTGTTGCATTATCACATGATCGGATGTATTGAATCTTGATCTGTTTGTTCCTTTCAAGCTCTTGAGTGTATGAGAAGAACTTTGGTGGGATATGTTTAGTTCTGTCACTCTTGACGTATCCTTCTTTGGTCTGAGCGACACATGCTGCATTGTCTTCGAATATGACCGTCGGATCTTTATTATTTGATAATCCACTGGCTTGTTGAATGTGTTGAGTCATATTTCTGAGCCAGATGCTCTCCCTAGTTGCTTCATGCAGTGCAATGATTTCAGCATGGTTTGAAGATGTAGCAACTAGTGTTTGTTTCTGAGAACGCCAGGAAAATGCAGTGAAAACGTAGCCAGTCTGAGATCTCGCCTTATGTGGGTCTGATAAATATCCTGCATCTGCAAAACCGATCATTTCATGTTTTTTATCATTTGAGTAAAATAATCCCAGATCGATTGTTCCTTGGAGATAACGGAATATATGCTTGATTCCATTCCAGTGTCTCCTCGTAGGTGACGAGTTATATCTTGCTAACAAGTTGGTAGCAAAAGATATATCTAGTCTGGTGCAATTAGCAAGATACATAAGAGCCCCTATTGCACTCATATATGGTACCTCAGGACCAAGTATTTCTTCATTTTCTTCACAAGGTCGAAATGGATCCTTTTCAACATCCAATGTTCGGTTAACCATAGGAGTACTAAGGGGATTAGCTTTGTCCATATTAAATCGTTTCAGTACTCTTTTAGTATAGTTAGATTGATGGACGAATATCCCATTTTGTACTCTCTCTATCTGTAAGCCAAGGCAATATTTAGTTTTTCCGAGATCTTTCATTTCAAATTCGCCTTTCAGAAAAATAACTGCTTCTCGAATTTCATTTGCTGTCCCAATAATATTAAGATCATCAACATAGACAACAATTATCACAACTCCATCATGTGATTTCTTTATGAAAACACACGGACATATTTGATCATTCAAGTATCCCCTTTTTAGTAATTGTTCACTCAAACAATTATACCACATACGCCCGGATTGTTTTAAGCCATACAATGATTTTTGCAACTTTAACGCACATAACTCCTTAGGTTTTGAGTTCAGTGCTTCGGGCATTCTGATTCCTTCTGGGACTTTCATGTATATGTCGGTGTCTAATGATCCATACAAGTAAGCAGTCACAACATCCATGAGACGCATCTCAAGATTTTCATGGGTAGCTAAACTCATCATATATCTGAAAGTAAATGCATCCATGACAGGGGAATATGTTTCATCATAATCGATCCCAGGCCTTTGGGAGAATCCCTGTGCAACAAGGCGAGCTTTATATCTCGTGATCTCATTATTCTCATTTCTTTTTCTTGTGAAAACCCATTTGTATCCAATGGGTTTTATGCCTTTTGGTATAATGGAAATAGGCCCAAAAACTTTTCGTTTATTTAGTGAATCTAACTCGGCTTGAATGGCGCCTTTTCATTTATCCCAGTCACGTCTTTTCTGACATTCAGCTACAGATTTTGGTTCAGGATCCTCAACTTCATTATCAATTTCTTTTGATACCATATATGCGAATGCATCATCATTATTCATGATCTCATCACGCTTCCAAAGATTCCCATTGTTCACGTAATTGATGGAAATCTCAATATTTTCATTTTATCCCGAAATTTTTCCATCATCTTGATTCCTTTTCAAATTGGAGTCAAGAATTTCTCTTTTCTTTCGAGGATTCTTATCTTTAGACCCGACTGGTCTTCCTCGTTTCAAGCGTGTCTTTGACTCATTTGGCTTATCGTCATTTGCCATTTCTTTTGGAATCTCAATTCGAGCAGGGGCATTTACGGCTACCACATGTGATTTGGTCACCCTTTTTAAATCAGTAAATGCATCTGGCAATTGATTTACAATATTCTGCAAATGTATGATCTTTTGAATTTCTTGCTCTCTTTGTTTGGTGGGAGGATCAAGATATGATAATGCGGATGTTCTCCATTCAATATTTCTCTCAATTGACTTTTCATTCCCACCTAAAGGGGGAAACAATTCTTCATTAAAATGACAATCATCAAAACGAGCTGTAAAAACATCACCTGTTTTTGGCTCAAGGTATTTGATTATTGATGGAGATTCATATCCAACATATATTCCCAACCTTCTTTGAGGCCCCATTTTTGTACGTTGTGGCGGAGCAATTGGTACATATACTGCACAAAAAAACTCTTATATGTGCAATATTTGGTACTCGACCATATGCCAACTGTAATGGCGAGAATGTATGGTATGCACTTGGTCTTATTCGAATTAGATCATCTGCATGCAGAATAGCATGTCCCCATACTGAAGTGGGGAGTTTTGTTCTCATTATCAATGGTCTAGCTATAAGCTGCAGTCGTTTAATAAGTGATTCTGCTAGACCATTTTGAGTGTGAACATGTGCCACAGGATGTTCAACATCAATTCCCACAGCCATACAATAATCATTAAATGCTTGAGATGTAAACTCTCCAGCATTATCCAGTCTGACTCTCTTGATAATATAATCTGGGAATTGAGCCCTTAATTTAATAAGTTGGGCAAGTAATTTAGCAAATGCCATATTTCTAGTGGATAACAAACTTACGTGAGACTATCTACTAGAGGCATCAATCAACACCATAAAATATCTGAATGGACCACAAGGTGGATGAATAGGTCCACATATATCACCATGAATCCTTTCTAAAAATAGTGGTGATTCATGTCCGACTTTAGTATGTGATGGTCTCATTATCAATTTCCCTTGAGAACAAGAGGCACATGTCAACTCATGTGTTTGCAATATCCTCTCATTTTTTAGTGGATGGCCACTAGAATTTTCAATAATTCGTCGCATCATTATCGAGCCAGGGTGACCAAGTCGATCATGCCAAAGTTTAAATATTTCATTCGACTTTGAATTTGTTGCAGCATATGCCTCAATTATATTAATCCGGGTATAATACAAACCCGAGGATAAAGCGGGTAACTTCTCCAAAACACATTTATTTCCCGCATTATCTGAGGTAATGCAAAGATATTCATCTCCCCCTTTATTCATCGTTTCAATGTGGTATCCGTTCGTTCGGATATCTTTAAAACTCAACAAATTTCTTGTTCATTTTGGGGAGAATAGTGCATCACTTAATATAAATTTTGTACCGCCCATCATAAAAAATATGGCTTTTCCAAAACCTTCAATTATCTTTGCACTTCCAGATATTGTGTTTACTTTTGCTTCATTTAATTTCAAGTTCACGAAATATTTTCTGTCCTTGAGGATAGTATGAGTAGTAGCACAATCTGCAATACATATATCTCCATCTTGAATTCGAGACCGATCCATGATCTAAAAGAAAACAACATTTATTATTGATCAAATTCAAAGTACGGATACAAGTAGCTCATACACAAATACATTACAACTCAAAAAGCAAAATAAAAATATGATCATCAGTTATTCTCTAGGTCATTTCCAGCTCCGTCTTCAAATGCCGCATCGGCAAAATCCAGTTTCAATATGTCATCGATGCCATAGTCATCATCCACACGCATTGCATTATTTTCAGAGGATTCCCCAACCATAAAATTAGTTTCTATATTCTTATCTTTTGATTTCTGGGAATCTTGGTATTTTTCAACCTCGTGCCTTGGGGCTCGACAATTTCGAGCCCAATGGTTATTTCTACCACATCGATAGCATGCCTTTTCATCGTTATCCCTTTTATTATTTTCAGAATGTTTATGAAAATCATTTTTTCCATGTCCATGATAATTACCTCGGCCAGATTTGTATCCTGGGAAAAAATTTCGGCCTCGTCCATAATTTCTATCTGGACCATATCCACGGCCACGTCCACGTCCACGACTACGGCCACGTCCCGAGGTATATCCACGCACATTTGTTTGGCTGTTTTGATTTCTGGTTCCCTGTTTAGATATTACAACATTTATTTCAAGGACCGCAATAGACCCCGTGGGTCTAGATTCATGATTTTTCATCAACAGCTCATTATTTTGTTCGGCTAGCAACAAGCAAGAAATCAGCTCAGAATATTTCACAAAGCCTTTTGCTCTGTATTGTTGCTGCAAAAGTACGTTTGAAGCGTGGAATGTGGACAACGTTTTTTCAAGCATATCGTAATCAGTTACGTTTTCCCCGCATAATTTCAATACCGAGCAAATGCGGAACATGGCTGAATTGAACTCGTTTACAGTTTTAAAATCTTGGAAGCGTAAGTGCATCCATTCATAACGAGCCCGGGGGAGAATTACTGTTTTCTGATGATCGTATCTTTCTTTCAAAGCTTTCCAAAGATCCGCAGGATCTTTCACAGTTAAGTATTCATTTTTCAATCCCTCATTTAAATGGTGCCGCAGAAATATCATTGCTTTAGCTTTATCTTGTATTGATGAATTATTTGGGGAGATTATTGTTTCTCCCAATCCCCTCGCGGCCAAATGAATTTCGGCATCCAGTGTCCATGAAATATAATTTTTTCCCGAAATGTCAAGAGCCTCAAATTCAAGTTTGACCAGATTTGCCATGATAACTATAAAATAAAACATCAATGCTTATATTAGAGAAAATTACATTGTACAATCATTAATTCTCCATAACGTACAGAAAAACAAATAAGAGACACATCATACAAAAACCTAATACATAAAGTATAAATTCAGTGGTATGATACATCATCGTGAAAATTCCCAAAGTGTAAAAAATAAACAATATAATGGTAATTATAAATAGTAGATGAAACATTTTTTTTCGTTTGAGGGAAATATATTTTAGTATTTGAAATGAGTGTTAATATATGAAGTGTAGTGTGATATATATATAAGTTGATAAGTAGCCGTTGCAATATAGCCGTTATGTAGCCGTTGGGAACAAATTAATGATATAATATTTGTTAGTTAATCATTCATGATTATAAAATACTAATTAATCATGTATATTGTCTTAAAAATTCATCGAGCCACTATGTGAACAATTTAATGAATATAAGTGTCAAAACAAATAAAAATGTCACTCCACACCACTCGATAAATCTTTCGGTGGGTACAAATATAAGCAGTTATAAATTTCACACCACATTACTGGGTAAACCCTTTTGCGGGTGTGAAGTACAAGTAATAATATTATATATTTTTAATTATAACATGAAGTCATTTCTTAATCATTAGTAATCCATAAGTAAATTTGATAATATCAACTTACCACATATTATTGACTATGGCAGAGTCGTACTTGCCAATAATAATGGTGATATGTAAATTAGTATAATGTTATATTTAGTATATTCATACCACATATTCTTGACTATGGCATAGCCGTACTTGTCAAAAATAATGGTAATATGTAGATTAGCAAAATATACTGATTTTATGTAATGTATATACATATTAGTATATTCCTACCTTTCGGACCGGGTAGAGCGTTCGTGCTGATAACGTGTTAAAAAACCGAAAAGATAAAGAACACAATATAGAAACTGGATATCACTTATACTCAATTGTCTTCTTCCTTCTGTACATTTTCATTGCATTTCGGGTGCCTTTTATAGGCAAACTTTCCCGACATAACATACAATAATTTACACCACATTCATATCTATTACTATTCCCATTTATTAAATAGTGAAATGTCACTATTCATGCATAGTGGTTCATTCCACTTATTTATAACACCGCCAGCATTAAAAGAAACATAAAAATAAACATGATTCTGGGTGTTACAACTGTTGTGTCACTTTGATTTTGAAATAGGTTGGACCTCCTACACTGTGAGTTTCCTTCTCTTTTGAGCTCCGGTGACCTGCAATTCACAGAGAGGGAGTCATGGCGGAAAACCTCCAACGCTTAAGTCAGAACTTGCGCAATGATAATATACTGGAAAAAATATGACTTAGGGCGCAAGATACGATATCTTAATGAAGTAGAACTTGGCACACTCATATAGGGCAGATATCTTGATACCCAAGAGAGTTCTTGTTATGAAATATATTTCATCAGATCACATTCCTAACTCATCACGTCTCTATCTTGGCAAGTCTCTTTAGCAAGTGATATTTTCCCTCTTATTGGGATTCTTTCCCCTTCCCGTTGTCACGCCCGCTCTTCTATTGCTAAATATTCTCATATTTTGAAATACGAGTCATGTTTTTCTCAAAATAACTTAATAAAATCCAGATTTATTTGTCCAAACGACACAGATAATATTATTTATACATGTCAAAAGAGTGTCAAAAACAATGCGAATAATATCATTTGTACATGTCAAAAAGATCCAGAAATAAAAACAGTTTGCATATTTTTACATATATTAAAATTCTCAAAATGAACCCAAACTACAAAAAGGACGGAAGCTCTTTGTCAGCCCAACAGGTCGTCATCCATGTACACGTCCTCAAAACTTTCTGGATCCAACAGTACAGTCAAGCCTTAACACTGTTCATCAGATATCGACATGCTCACCTACAATGCATAAACTATATGAGCTAGAGCTCAATAAGTAAAAGTCATGCATGTCAAGAAATATCATCGTCAGCTGATATGCATTACAACATGAAATGCAAACGCTTGTATATGATTCATGTTGTAAACATTTCATTTTGAAAACTTTTCGTTCTTGGGCCCTTTGACCTCACTGCTAGGCACCGAAAATGAGTTCAATATCATCAATAATCATAACATTCCAGTCCTGGTCGTCTCCCACGCCTTAAAGCAATGGCTCACGGGGCACTGGAATAGCTCAGTCCTTACGTCTCACACGCCCTTATGCAATGTCTCACGGGGCACTGAGCATAACATAATAATAAGTCAAGTCCTTACGTCTGACACGCCCTTATGCAATGTCTCACGGGGCACTTGACCTCGGTGCGTAGCAGCGGCCAATTAATAATAAAATACTTTTTTTCTTTTCTCATTACGTCGTGCATGCGAAATATTCTTATCTGATTATGACATATGCATGCATGCTCATGAAATATATGTTATGCCCAATAATAAGGACAAATATCACATATCCATTAACAATATAAATGCACATTAACATTAATTTTATATACAAGCATCATAAATACATATTAACATTAATTTCACATACAAATATCAATTAGCAACATAAATACACATTAATTTCACATATTATCACTATTCACATAGTCACATAATCGAGTATATAAATACTCAGTTTATGGATTGTAGTTGAAAATATTGTAGTTGAAAATGAACTTTTACTTACCTGAGTCCTTAGCTTGACCTTGTAAGAAAATACTTGAGAACTTGACCTTGTAAAAAAATACTTGAGAACTTGACTTCACGTAATATTCTAATACTTTAAACCAAAAGTTTTCTAAGAAATCCCTATTATATAGACAAAGTTGTATCTGCCTGTATTTTGAATATCATATCTTATAGTTGGATACCTAATTTATAAGGTTTCTAAAGAGGTTGTCTTTAATTAATACTAGTACGGTACCCGTGCGATGCACGGGAGCATTTATTACCTATATATTTTTTAAAAAGTCTTTTTGTATTTAAATTGTCTCAGGTCATTAAAAATTTCATGAAAAATGAAATTTATATGTTATTAAACACTTCCTTATGTACAACATTATTGATTTGATTCTTTGGCATGTAAAGTACTACATAGGTGTTCAAATTTATCCAAAATTGCATATTATTAGTTATTAGTTAACAAATTTTAAAAAAAATAAAGGATCTTATTTACTGAACAAAATTAAAGTAGAAAAGAAAGTAGAATTTTTTAGGGATCTTCACCAATTATTGATTTTAAATCAAATTCTAAATTTCAATTAAGAAAAATTGAAAAGAATCATTAGTTATTCCCGGAAATGGAACCGATTTTCCTACCAATAAACCGATTTTTTATCAAACAAATTGATCCGAATTTTTCTTTTAAACCAAATAAAAAAAATTATCAATTTTTCCTAAAAATGCAACCAAATTTTCCTAACATTGCACCAATTTTGGTATCAAAGAAATTGAATTGAAAATAATTCTAATAAAAAAATAAAATAAATTGTTAATGTTTATGCAATTGTCTCTTTCCTAAAGAAAATGATACGAACTTAATAAAAAAAAAATGATATGAACTTACCAAAATCTCGGTAAAACAAGAAAAAACATATGAATCCAAAAACATCGATGCACTTAAATTTTGAAAAGTTGCATACAATTTTTCCTAAATAATTAGATAAGGTGACTTTAAATATCAATGATGAACTGCTTTTGTTACCATAAAATGTGGACACAATTTTGAATGTACATCCCGTCCAAATATCAGTTTTATTTTAAAATAAAAATTGCACGTGGCTTTATCCACTTTACACAATTTTTTTGAAAGAAAAAATTATTCAATAAGATTGGAAGAATTGGTTAAGAATTATACAACTATTTGTTTCCTAAATTTATATCCAATTTGCACAGATTATAAATTAATTTGTATTTAAAATTATTTTCATAAATAATTGACACATTTTTTGCATAAGAATCTTCAAATTTGTTACCAAAAAAGATATGATTTAAATTTTGGTAAAAAAAAAATATGATACGAAAAAAATGGGATTCAAATTTTGCCATAAGAATCTCCAAATTTGTTACCAAAAATATAAGATTTAGATTTTGTTATTAAAGATTCATATGTGTTTTTTTGAACTTTTCATTAATAGTAAGTCAAATATTATATTTATTTGATCAAACTTTCTATTAATGTATTTTTTCAACAACCTCTTTATATAGATATAGATTCGATGTGGGATAGTTTAATATGCTTACTTTATAGGCAAAACAAACATGAGGTGGATCTTTTATTTTTTTTCTTTAAATCCTTTAAGGACATTTGTCCTTCTAATAAACGTTTGTGGCAAATATAAGGTGCCACCTTATCCATGCTTAATAGGTTGACAACTAATTGACCGAACCTACACATTTGGACCATAATTAACCGGGAATATCACATTGAGCCTTAATTTTAGTAAACTCGGGCGCGCGGCATTGCAATTAGGCACGAGACATTTTTATTGGACCGAGTATTAATAATTCTAAGGCTCAATTTAATACTTGATCTTAACTTGGAATAGTTAGGAAAAAATAATCTTAAGAAAATAACATATGCTGAGTTCATTATATTTTATTCAAATTATGCACTCATCATTATTATTTATTTAGAATATATGTACTAAACTTACACATTTAATTATATGAATTCAACTTGTTAACTTAATCAAATCAAAGTTAATAGTTTAATTAGCTATCTTTTAGAAATTTTATATTTTAGGGATATCAATTAGGCACATAATTTTGGAATTTTATTAACGAGAGACTTAGTGCGAGGCTGGGTTATCAAAACTGTGCAGGCTTACAGCCCTTAGGTCTCCAGGCGTAACCACGACCTCCTGACTTGCTTGTTGCGACTTAGCCGAGGTCGAACCTGACCTCCTCCGGAGGTTGAACCTGATCTCAGGTCTTATGACCTCAATATCTTGAAGTTAGCTTTCTTGTCGGGCTCCTAGAGGTCAATGTTGTCAGGTCATCTTGTTCGAGTCGGCCAGTACCTTGAGCTCGAATACAAGCTCCTTGACTAGGTTACTTACTTCTGGACAGACTGGAGCTCTCCTGGACTGGCCTACCCGAGCTGACTGCTCAAGACAGTCTATCGAGCTATTTTGAGTGCTACATCAGCAACTATAACTCAACAATATAGCACATGCAAAGCAACGAGAAAAAACATTCTCATAAGTGAAAAATCACCATTACAATAATCTAACAACATAAAACAACTTTTCATCAACAAAAAAAACCCCAACAGACCTGAACAACTCTAGATTCTCTCAATACTAAGAAGATGCAATGGTTGACGGCAAAGGAGCGAAGATCAAAAGGGTTCTGGCTTCGATCAATGGACAGTGGCGACCATCGAAGGTTCTGCACGGAGTCCAGCACGGCGGCGGTGTTCGTGATGGTGGGCGACGACTGAGTAACATCATTTAGATCTTTGAATTCGGCGAGGTTTGCAGCTGGAGAGCGACTGTGGACCGTGGTTGGGGAAAAACTCCAGCGAGCGACTTGCACCATGAGCATTACTAAAGTTGTTGTCATCAGCAGCGGAAATGGCGTGAGGCGAGCGACAATGGTCATACCGTTGACCCTGATCAGTCAAGCCATCAGTGAGCAGACAATGACCACTATGCCAAAAAAGGCTTCAGATAGTGCTTTTTTTTTGCTACAGATAACGCTTAAAAGCGTATCAGTGTTATCTGAAGACTGATCTCTCAGATAACGCTTATAAAGCGCTATGTGAAGAACCATTCACATAACACTTTTTATATTAAGCGTTATGTGAAGAACCTTTCACATAACACTTTTTTATATTAAGCGTTATGTGAAGAACCTTTCACATAACACTTTTATATTAAGCGTCATCTATAATATTGATCAGATAACATTTTTTAACATAAGTGCTATCTGAGATGATGATAATATATAACACTTCTCTAAACAAGTGTTATCTATGTTTATATTTTTTATATGTTTTTTGTGCACATTAGCCTCCTGTTCTAGTAAACAAGAACCCAAAAACCAAGAAGCAAAAACCAACAAGAAAACAATTAAACCATGAATATAACAAAAACTTACTACATAATCCACCAATTTTAACATTGTACTAATGTATGTACAAGCGAATAATGTACCACAAGAGAATCGTATCTCCAATTCCAACAAATCAAGGAAAACAACTAATATACTCCTAGTAAAAAATTCGTCCACTATTAGCCGATATCCTGACTAAGAAAGTTTTGATGACATCCCCCTGCATCATGAAAGTTATACATATATTGATATCAAAGTCATTTCATCACAGCTTATAAACAATATATAAAGAAATGTAATACAAGTATAATAAAAGACATACCTGTTAAGTACGAAAATGATGTGCAGAAATGTAATACGAGTATAATAAAAAACATACCTGTTAAGTACGAAAATGATGTGCAGAAATGTAATACGAGTATAATAAAAGACATACCTGTTAGAAAATGATGTGCATGTATCTGCCGGAATTACACATTGAAAAGAAACATCTCAATCATTATCTATTAATTCTATTTCGTAATAGATTTGAAGTTTAACACAACAATAACAACAAACGAAACGACACTAGTAGAGTTTTTATCTTACACAACTGAAGAACATATTGTGCCCATTCTTTCCAACCATCATTTACTTGCTCCTTAGATAATTGAACGCACTTGTAACGAGGAAAGTACAACAAAATATAACATTATTAATTAGAGTCTAACCAAAATACCAAAAAATGAGTGCATAATAGAATGACAAAAAAATGAGCTTGGGCAAATATGAAAAAATACATATCTTAGGAAAACACACAGTATTTTTCTCTCAACAAGGCACTAAACCAACAAGGCAACTTTGTGCTCCTTGGTACCCCATGGTAGTTTATTTCTGTACAAAGTTTGTGTCTACCTTTCACATGGATTATGCATAGTTTATCTAATATTCATGACAACACCCATCAAGATATCCAAAAAAACCTAGCACTGAGTACAAAATGATTTTTATTGGAAGAGAATGAAGCCAAGGATTAGAGAGAACTTGGCAGCTTGACTAATCTGTCAAAGCATTAAAGCTCGACATTTGAGTCCGATTGGCGTTGGCCCATTGCAAACCCCTAGAGTTATTCTTTTTCTCAAACGATAAACTGGGGTACCTGAATGTGGTAAATTTATTGATTCAACATGGAAATCAACGATTAAAGTAGTAGAGGGAGAGAGACACACACACCAGGCAACTGCCATCCAACTAGTTGGTGAGAGGTCTACACTTCGCAAAGACATTAATCCAGGGTATCTTTGGGATAAGCTACTACTCTGCCAAGCAAAGATAAATCAACGGTAGGACTAATTATGAAATCATTTTCAGCAACTCCAATCACTAATTAAGAAAGAAAAAAGAAATATCAACACAAGAAGACGAGAATATATTCTACAAGCAAAAATGTTAAATCGAATGGAATAAATACAATCTATAATACACAAGGATAGTATTCTTATTAAGAAAAGAAGAAGAATGTCGACATCTTGTCAAAAGTGACACATCTCTTACCTATACAAGTATTTTAATAAAATTATCCTTTATTGATTCTTTAGTATTATAAGCAATTGAAAAAAAATTAATAAAAAGGAGAAAAATTCATCAATATCCATCTAGCAAGTACCTTGTCTGTTAGAGGAACCCTTCCATATGGAGATGATGGCTCAAAGTATTGAAGGTAAGGATTACCCAGTCTTTCATTTGGACGCCAGAAACTATCCTGCTCGACTACTCATTCCTCAGAAGAACATCCATCCCACCTCCATAACTTCTCACATTCACTCTCCTCACTGAATGAATCACTAAACGAGTCCCTCATCTCTCTTACACACTCAGTCTCATACCTATTATCCCAAATACAAAAGTGAAGCCTCACACCACTCACATATCTCATGAAAATATACACTGTTAATTATGCTTCATTAAACAAATAATAGCCACATTAAATTTTACCAAGAATATCAGTCAACCCTGTACAAACTTAATCTTGAATTGTAAAATCACCAGCTAACTAGATCAGATTATCTCAAATTTAAATGTAAAAAAGAACAAAGGGGAATTTCGCAATAACCAATACAAAAGATGCATTTTTTTTATCGATCTTGGTGTGCTAGGGGAAATTCATTAAGCTCCATGGTTTACTCACGCCCCAAATTAAGCATAGTTTTACATATAAAAAAAAAGAGGTGCGAAAACAACAAAAAGCCAAAACGAAAATAAACCTGAAAAGGAATGGTGAGGCGAGCTAGAGGAGCAGTACAAGTCTTGCTGAAGGCCCCAGCTATGCCGCTAGCGAGGAGCTGCGGGACCGTCCCGATCTGCAATATCTGAGGCTGCTGCTGTTGCGGTGGCTGTCGAGCGCGGTGGTGGCGAAGCAACTTCCTCGTGGCGGATGAATTTCTCTAGGAATTGTTCTTATTGGTAGGAATTGAAGATGAAATTCTTCAGGAATTGGTAACAAGTCGGAAAGTAGGGTTCTTCTCTCTTTGTTCTTCGTCCAGTTTTTACATAATAAAGTTTGTACGCGTACAATTTTTTTTTTTTTAATTTTGATATATTTATTTATTATAAAATGGACTTTATAATATTGGAATGGGAATGGGATGAAGAGTTATAAAACACTATTTAAGTTTTATAATTTATATAACACTTGTTAAAAGAGTGTTATAATATGAATAAATGTTATAACTTATATAGCATTTTTAAAAGAAGTGTTATAATTTATATAGCACTTGTTAAAAGAGTGTTATAATATGAATAAGTGTTATAACTTATATAGCATTTTTAAAAGAAGTGTTATGTAATGTTAATTGTCTTATAGCGTTTGTTAAATTAAGTGTTATCTAAGAATTACGTACTTTTTACATAGCACTTATTTAAAAAAGTGTTATGTAAAAAGTGTTATCTGAAATCATTTTTGGCGTAGTGGACTATGCAGGCTTGAAAATTCGTTGATGTTGGTCTCTGAAATTTAGGATCGAGATAAGTTGGGTTGCATTCGGGCCTTTCGAGCGCCAATCGTGTATGGGCCTATCAAGATAAGCTAGGAAATCACTTAAATTAGGGGCTAGGTTCAAGTGGAGAATGGGGATGCCATTCGTGTATGGGATTCACCTTGGATCCCTACAATTCATTCTTTCACACCCTCACCTCATTTTTTGGGAGATAGAGAGATATTCAATAGAGTAAGAGAGCTTATAAAACAAATGAGAGAATAGATGGGATATGGACTTAATTTTACATACTTTTTATTCTTTTGCTGCAGAAGCCATATTGAAAATACCCTTAAGTCAGTGTGGGCTCAGAGTGAAGTTGATATGGCATTGGAGCAAGAAAGGTGATTTCTCTGTTAAAGTTGTGTATGAATACCTAATGTCACAGGTTGTAAGGACTCAGTGGGAAGGGTACTCTAGCAAATCTGGTAGAGGAGTGGAAATAATGTGGAGGGAAACTTGAAAACTAGAAATGAAAAACAAGATTAAAAATCTCCTGTGGAGAGCTTGGTTTGGATTTCTAAGCACTATAAATTAACTTGCAAAAAAATGGATGAAGGGGGATGTGAGATGTGAGATCTGTGGAGAGGATAATGAGGATCTAAAACCTCTTCTTCAGTTATCAAAGATCTGAACTGTGTTAGAAGCTGATTGGAATCAAGGGACTGGAATGGATCAAACGCAGTTTACATTGAGAGACTGGTGGCACTCAATTTGTACAATTGGGAGGGAATAACTAATAGAAATAGTCTTTCATCCTACCTTCTATGGTGGTTATGGAAGACTAGAAATATGTGAGTGTTTCAGAAAGAATGGATCAAGGCAGAAGACATAGTAAAATGAGCTAGAGGATAATGACTGTAATACTTAGAGGCCTATGAATGTGGAGAGATGAGTCTGAGAAGATCTAGAGTTACTAGGTCCCTGCTTTTTGAAGAGCCTGGTTTAGGGGTAGGACGGGCTATTCCTATTAGTGCCCACTCTTCTAAAAATGGGAAGCTAAGTATGGGAGGGACACTATGGGATGAAGGAGCTGTCATCTGTAATTGGTCTGCAGCCATGGATTTTACAGGAACTCAAGAGGAAGCACTCATTATGACAACCAGATGGGCTCTGATGGAGGGCAGGAAAAGAAGGCTTGAGAAAATTTGTTGCTGCTTGGGTAATGCTAATTTGGTGAAGAAACTTATGGACAGATCTTCTTTTCCTTGGGGGTACAATGTGGTGGCAGATGATGTGTATCTTTTAGTGAACTCCTTTTCTTCGTGTTCTTTCTTGTTCAATTTTGTTGCTTGTGTTCTAGTTTGAATTTAGCCAAATTCGCTTGCATGGAAGTAGTCCATTATTGGCCCCAGTTGATACTAATCTGGCTATTTGTTTGGCTGGGTTGGTGTTCGAACTTGAATTGATTGCACGAATTGTATTTTTTTGGGTAAATTGCACCAAATCTCCCTGTGTTATACGAAATTGGCGCGTTACTACCCCGTATTTTAAAAAAATGCGTTACACATCCTTATATTTTAGTAATTGTTGCATGATTGCCTCATTCTGTCCAACTTAACGGTGCGTATACAACACCTTCCATTCCTGGGAAAAATTTTTAATTTTTTATTTATAGAATTATTACTTTACTTTTATACCCTCATGAGTTTTGTTGAGCAAACTAAAATTTAATCAAGGGGAGGAGTCGAACCCGAGTCTCAAAGAAATAAGCTTGCCCATTAAACGACTAGGCCATATAGATTCTTGTGTAAGAATTGAACACAACTACATTTATAACATCAACTCCAAACAAATTAATAAACTAAAATAAAATAAAAATATATCAAGTAAATTTCATATAAATTAATTAATAATAATAATAATAATAATAATATAAAAATGAAAAATAAATGAAATTAGAGTAAACTAGTTAAAATATCATAAAAAATTTAATATAAGATAATAAAATATATAAAATGGTAAAGTAAAATAAAAAAATAATAAAGAAAAATAAATTATTATAAAATAATATATTAAAATCAATAAGAATCTTAAATTAATATATTGAAATTAAAAATATTACTTATCAAATATTTTTAGTATGATTTACTCTTACATACATTATGAATTAAAGATTAGAAATAAATTAACATTTTTTAGTAAACGATTTAATTTGAAATAAATAATTTTAGTTTCTAAATTTTATTTAGTAAAATTTAATTGAATTTTATGTCATAAGTTAAACAAAATAAATATAATTTTAATATCATTATCTTTTAAATTTAATTTGATTTATACATATATAATGTCTATATATATCAAACATTCTTAAATCTAACACTCATCTTTGTGGGGTGGTAGCAATGTTCCTATTCTTCCATGAGGTGTCAAGTTTGAAACCCATGGTCTGCAAATATTTTTTGACCAATTTCTCGCGATATTTTCAAAATATCATGATAAATTTAATTAATCATAAATATATATAAAAAATTCGTAAGGTATAACGGAGTTTTCGCAATAAAATTAACATTATTAAATGGAAAAATGAAAAAAGAGAGCGTGTGCATCAATTCGTTAAACACATTTTTTAAAACACATTTGTATAATATAGAGGAATTTGATGCAATTTACCCGTATTTTCTTATGAGTTTATGAATGTTTGTTGTTGCCTTGAAAAATAAAAAATTAGACTTAGTAGATTTAGTATTTCATTAGTTAAACAATCACAAGGTTAGCATTAATTAGACGGTAATTAAAATTTAAAACTCCAAGCATGAGTCCCACATAAATCCTTTCTTAATTGCTCAAACCCCCATGATGAAGTACGCAATTTTTGATTAACTTTAGAAAAAGTGCTTGTTACCTACCCACACGTTGATTCTTTAAATCACGAAATTACCCTTCAACTAGAGGATCATTATTCATTAGGCGTAGAGCTAGCAAAGTCATTTCAGTAAATATGCATGCTGTGCGCCTCATATATAAAAGCGGCTCAGTACAAAACTTTCAAACACTCCACCCGAAGCTGCACGCCTCTACGGTGCGCAACCCTCAAGTTCTCTCCAGTTAAAACCACTGTACAAACAGCGGCCGACGAAAATTACTATGCCGGCAGAAACCCCAACGACGGCGACAGAAGGCGGTAGATTCTCCACTCTGCACCCAGATATAATAAAATACCACGTCCTCACCCGCCTGGACGGACCCTCCCTCGGCTCCGCCGCCTGTTGCTCCTCCACCCTCCGCCACCTGTCCTTTTCCGACGACCTCTGGTCCTCCATCTGCCGCTCCACGTGGCCGTCCACCGCCTCCCCTCGGCTGAGCCGCCTCATCTCCACCTTCCCAGGCGGCGGCGCCCGCGCCTTCTTCTCCCAGGCCTACCCCATCCTCTCCGACGCCGGACGCCGCAACGGCCGGCCGCCGCCGCCGGAGCTGATCTCGGCCGTCGACATACACTTCAACGGCGAGCTGATATTCTCGAAGGTCCAGGAGACGGAGACCGATTCCGACTGGTTCCGGTGCTCGCCGTTCAGGGTCGACCTGCTGGAGCCCAAGGACGCCGTCCCCACTCCGATCAGGCTCCCGGCGGCGGCGGAGGAGGACTGCGCGGAGGTGGCCGGCGGCATGACGCTGAGCTGGATCCTAGTGGACCCAGCCGGGGGCCGGGCGGTGAACCTGTCGTCAATCCGGCCGGTGGGGGCGCGCCGCCACTGGCTGACCGGAGAGGTGCAGGTCCGGTACTTGTCTGTGGTGGCGGCGGCGCACGTGCAGTGCGGGGTGGTGGTCACGTGCGGGGAGAAGGAGGGCGGCGGAGGGTTGGTGCAGGTGAGGGAGGTGAGCCTGGAGATGGAGGATGTGGACGGGACGCGCCTGAACGGGAGGGACAGTTTGATCTTTCTGCAGGGGGCGCTGGATGGGGGAAGGGGGACGGGGAGGAATCGTGTGGAGGAGGGTCTACGGAGGTACGGTGAGTACGTGGAGATGAGGAGAGAGAGGAGAGAGAGACGGATGAGGAGGGAAGGGGTGATGGACGTACTGTGTGTCGCGTTTGGGGTGTGCGCTTTCCTCTTGTTTTGCTGTTTTCTTGTGTGCGGATAGGGGTAAATATGTAAATTATGGATTGCATTGTATTAGTGTACCATCGCTTAAATTATTAGGTAATCCAATAGTTATTTTTCAACCATATTTTAAAATACAACGTATACAAAAGCTTGATATTTTTATAGTAAAATTATTATGTAGATTTATTTACAAAATAATATGTGTCAAGTCATCATTTCATCTAATAGTTAAGCAGTAAATTAAGGCAAAATTACTGTCTACAGACTTGCATCTGTAATTTTTTTATTTTTGTGGAGACAGCTTATAGGGGCAGCTCGGAATTAGGTGAAGGTTATTTCTAATGATGAATAATACAACGTATACTTGAGTGCTATGGATGACTATAAGTCATACGGACATGTTATTCTTTTTCCTTTTCTCTTGATTTGAATATTGTGAGCAATCCCAAAGTCCTATTCGTCNCTTATCGGTGGCCATACCGATCTAGCCATCGGTACGCGGTATTACCGGTAATATAGGTAGTATTACCTATAAGTATTACCGGACTAGCAAATATAATGATATATATATTTATATATATAAATGTATAATACCAAATGTAAAAAAATAAAAAAATAAATGACCATAATCATTAATTTTGACTTACCAATGAGATAAAAATAAAACATTCTAACTACCGGTATTTTGGACTGAATTTTTCCGATATTTACGGTATGACCCCAATACAAATCGGTATAACCGGAAATCTGGTATTCTGTGTGCAATTATACCGTACCAATGGCCGGTACGGTACGGTATTAAAAAACACTGGATTTGATTACATGTGACCTCCTTTTAAGATTGTTTTTTCATAAGCAAATCTAAGTTTGTCTGGAAAAATATGGGATTCACGCTTATTGTTGTGACACTGAATTTGTGTTGCATCCAAGACAAATGTGCATATGTTTCGGACAAATATGTTCTCTCTGTTTTGAAACTGAATATGATTTCTTTCTTGCAATATTGAATTTTGTTAATTAAATATGTACTTTTAGGTGTGAGTGATGCTAACTCTTTCAATATTCATTGCTTTATCATTAGAATTACAATTGCAAGTTGGTATTTTATAATTTATTTAGTTTGCATGTTATTGCAGTGGTGTTGTCATCAGTACATAGAAAAATCAATCTTTGATAAACAAATGCGCAATTTGGAGTTCATATTCAATTGCGGCAGCTAGTGTTTTGGTCAGTCTTGAAACAAAAGCTCCGGATCAAAATTACCCCAAGCTAGTGGTGTTTGGTTGAGGGTTTCATATGGTTGGTAATTTTACTTTTCCCCAGTTTGGTTGCAAGATTGAGAGCGACGGAATTTTATTTAGAGAAATCCCTCATCTCCCTCACTTTAGGGTATGATTAGTCATAAATTATTCCGTCACTTTTTGACAGATAATTTTTTGAACTCTATTAATTCAAATTTAACTCAACTCAACTATATTCAATATTATTAATATAATTAAATAATATCAATCAATTATTCTCATACATCACATCAACTTCAATTTATGTTCCATCTAGTCACATAGTTTTAATTATTCATAACTCCAAGCACATATCTCATACTTTTACATCAAATCAACTTTAATCATTATATTTTAAATAATATTTTAATACAAACACAAAATTTCACTCAAACTTAACACAATCAAATTTTTTTTTAAAAAAATTAACTCTCGTGATCCAACAAATTCATCAAATTTATAATAACTAGTCGTAGCCCGTGCAACGCACGGGGTAATAGTTATAGATTACATATATTAAAACAATGAAGGGATATTGATTAGTACAAATAGTTTGAAATATTAATAATTATTTTTTATTTTATTTTATGATTTATAATAATTTAATATATGATTTATATGTATATTTCACTCATTATAAAATAATTGTCACTTCAGATCATGTTTATAATTAAAGATAGTGACAATTTAACATATTCAAGTATTGTAAATAAATATTACTCATCTCCATCTTCTCTTGTCCATCCCTTGTTACAACATATTATGTTGATTTCTAAATAAGTTAAGCTAAAGTTGAAAAATTGTGTCAAATATTATAACCAACACTTAATTGGAAAAGATTATAATATATATTGTTTTGAAGTTAAAAATATTTTTTATTTTTTATAGTAGGTTTGTGTATCCTATAGAATAGGTAACAAATTAGTGCAAGTTTGAACTATTATATCACAATCCGATTTAACTAGTGTGTGTAGGTAATTATATTTAAATTATAAATTTAATAAATAAAATATAAGATTTTGTGCGGTTGAATAGAAAATTTGTTTAGGTAGTTTTTTCACGTGGATGTGTGATGAAGAATGAGAAAATATTTTTAGATTGATTTTATCAGATTGAAACCAATCTTGAGTTTGAATCCATTTAAATTTGACTTTTCGAATAAAATATTGTGGAAAAAGATGAATTGCAGTTGATTTGAAATTCTTATTCTATCGTATTTTGATATTTTGATATGAATTTGTATTTTGGATGAATAAATCAATTTTACTTTGGATTTGTATCCGATTTCAATTCCTTTATTGTAGGGCGCATAAGTCAAATGGATGATTCGGCTGTTTTATTTTCAAGTTTATATATAAAAAAAAAAAAAGAAAATCTAAAAATAGTAAGCAATTAATGTTGTCCGAAAATTTTGGTTACTAAATTTGGTAAATGTTAATCTCTTTATATATATATAGAGAGAGAGATTTATATCCAATCAGCCTTTAATTCTCCTTCAAAACTGGAGGAACTTAGAGTACAAAATGACCAATTTATCCTTATTTCCAATTTCTTTTATTTCTTTTCACTTCTTTCAATAAAGGTAAACTAGTTTTTTTCGCTGTTACACATTAAGTGTGTTAGGCCGGTCCACAAAAGCCACAAGACACATCAATCATGATAAAAATTTGACCCATATCGGTTTAGGAGAATGCTCCCCTACTCACGGTGGGCACATGTTAATATGCCCACCATTTATGTGGCATGCACACATTAGTGATGTTAATATGTTAAAAAAAATATATTACCAATGTGTGCATGCCACGTAAGCGGTGGACATATTAACATGTGCCCACCGTGGGTAGGGGAGCATTTCCGGTCGGTTTAGACCCCAAATAATAAAAGGAAAAGCCCAAAATCCCGTATGATCAGTCCAGTATTGTTCTCTCTTTGGCCTGAGCGTCAATTTAGCAGCTGGCGCCTCTTGTTGACTAGTGTTTTAGGCAATTGATCGGTGCATTTGTTAGGAATTTTGGTCCTCTCACCTCTGAGGAGTTTCGGCCCATCACACGGGCGGTGTTGCTTTGTCTGGCGATTGAAATTGGAGATGCTTGGGCCAAAGATGGGGATGTTCGGGTGGTGGGATGGGGCGATGGCAGAGGACCGAATAGTA